>APFE030911350.1:0-54088 GCA_000404065.3 Pinus taeda | reverse complement strand
ATGTTTGATATGTGATTCTTTACGATTTACAAGTTTCACAAATGTCTATCTAACACATAGTTAGCCAATGCATCTTTTAACATGTTCATACGTCTTAGAATATGATGATAAGTAGTAAAATCAAATTCCCATTCCAATAAATGAACTCGCAAATAAATTATCAATATTTGACTATTTCTAACTAAATATTGTCTATTAAGCTGTAGTACAATGAGCTCTGAATCAAGTTTTATGACTAACTCTCTAATGCCAAGAACAATAGCTTCTGAAAATAATCTCAATGAATACACTATATTCGGTGATGTTAATAGTCATAAGACCTAAATATATACCTTGTAAATTCACTTACTCACCATTAGGGTCATAGATTTCCCATGCAACAAAAGATAGATTCCATGGACTACGATAAGAACCATAAAAAAAACCAACGTAATGGTTGGATTACATCTACAAACTAAGTAGAGCTCGAGGTAAGTAGAGGAAAATGTTTGCAAAAGCAAACTCACACACCAAAACCACATTGCATACCAATGAAAACACACTAATGTAGATAAGTATTTAAATGGATAATCATGCATAATACTTATTTAGGTAAAGCTCATTTCGAGGCTCTGCCAAAGAATTTCCTTCATAGTCTACTAACTCGTAAGCACCTTTTTGTAAAACTCATTTAAAAATGTAAGGCCCATGCCACATGGGTTCGAATTTCCTAGCTCCCAATTTTTCATTGGCTTGATCGTGAAGTAAAACCAAGTCACGCTCAACAAAAATGTGGGGAGAAACAATTATCATATTTAGCTTTAACTCGTTTCTTCTTGGATTCAATTCATAATTTTATAAAGCAATAGTTTCATCGAGCCTTTCAAGGTAAAGTAAGCGTTGCCCTTTAGGTGAGGTATCAGGCAGTAATTCGAAGACTAGTTTAAGTGAATGAATTTTACACTCAACTGAAAGGGTGTGAATCTAGTGGTAGTCTTAGCTATGGTTATGTAATACCATAGAGATGAAAATAGCATAAGATGCCAATTTGATTTATGCATCCCAATGGTGCATTGAGGCATAGTAACCAAGACTTTGTTAACTACTTCAACCTAGCAATTGGCCTGTCGATAATAAGGAGTTGAGTCATCATGACACAAACCCAACCAAGCAATAAGCTCTGCCATCATGTATTTTCAGAAATGAGATCCATGATTAGTAACGATGGCTTGAGCGACAACAAATCGATCTATGACATGGTTGAAAATAAATTGAGCAGCAGTTTTACTGTCAACATCACGTGTGGTCATTGCCTCAGCACATTTAATGAAATAATAAACAAGGACGATGAGATCACCATGCCCCCCGACTGAGAGAGGGTTACATGTCATGAAATAAATACCCCATTTAGCAAAGGGGTTGACAGTAACAACTGGGTGTAGGGGTAAGGGTGGAGCGTGCTTATTACGGTTGTAAATATGGTAGGTGTGACATTTTTGGATTGCTAAAATGCAATATTTAGAGATCAAAGGCCAGAAATAACTGGCATGAAGGATTTTCTGAGAATTAGCATACCCCGACATGTGACCACCTCAAGCTCCATAGTGGCAATCATTGAGGACTCTCTTAGCCTCTTTGAGTGTCAAACATCTACGACGGATATAATCAACACCAACACGATACAAAGTATCACCAATGATTCGATATGGTTGGGACTAATGTCAAATGCGATGATGTTCATAATTGGAAAAATCTAATAAAAAAGTTTTGGTCTAGAGATAAACAATAATATACCCGTACCATGGGTCAAGAGTGTTGATGAAAAAGAGAGTCTCATTAGGAATGAGATAATCAAAAGTTGTAGATGTGGTTGCGGAGGGAAGGTCACAAATCAATTTAGCGAAAACCAATGATTTCTTTGATTTGGCTATAGAAAAATCCAAATAAAATTCTTGATGGATAACAATCCACTTATAATATTCCTCCACAAAAATTGATGAGTCAGGATGTAGGTCATGGGGTTGCAATCAGAAATCACAGTGGTTTTCCGCAAGAGAATATAGTGTCGAAAGCATTCAACAGTGTGAACAACTTCTAAAGAAAGTTTCTGAACATGAGCATATCAATTTTTGGTATCGATAAGATACCAACTTAATTAGTAGATCACGTGTTTGTTTCCATCATCATCATTTTGCACCAGTACCATGACAATAGTGCTATCGGTTGCAGCGAGGTACAAGAAGTAATCGTGTTTATAGTTGGGGGGATGCAATAAAGGAGCACTAGTGAGGGTGTTCTTTAATGCATTGAAATATTTTTGAGCGGATTCATCCCAAAAAAATGGGATCCCCTTTTTTAACAAATGAGTAAATCCCTTGGAAAGTTCAGCATAATTGGGTACAAAACAATGAAGGAAATTATCTTTCCCTTGAAAGCTTTGCAACTGATGTTAAGATGACGAGGTGGGGGGGGTAAATTTACAATGGCCTCAACTTTGAGGGGGTCATTTCGGATGCCTTCCTAAGATGCCACAAACCCTAGGAGATGACTAGATTCAATGTAAAAGACACACTTATGTAGATTTAAATGAATATTGTAGTTTCTACAATGAAGACAAATCACTCATACAGTGGTCAGGATGATCATGATGCTTAGGAGAACGAGTCGGTAAGTTGTTAAGATATAGCGGAATGATGTGTTTCATGTCATGAAAATAATAAGACATCTCTCATTGGAAGGTACCATCGACATTTTTTAGATCAAAAGGGATCTTCTTGTAGGCAAAGGTTCCCCATGGACATATAGAAGTAATTTTATGTTGATCGATGGGAAGAATGTTAATCTAGTTGTAGCTAGGAAAACCACCCATAAAATAAAAAATCTCACTCTCAGCACACTCACCAATGATTTGATTGATAAAAGGAGTTGGATAATTATATTTGGGACACACCCAATTGATATCATTGTAATCAACACAAACACGGATATTCCCTTGCTTTTTAGTCATAGGGACAATGTTCGAAATCCAATATGTCAATGGAATGGCATAAATGAAACCATCCTTTAGAAGTTTTTCAACCTCTCCCTTGCTAGCGACTACCTTTCTAGGGTGCACTGGAGGAAGATGCTAATGAATGGGCTTCACATCTGGATAGGTAGGAATTTCATGCACAACTATACTTAGATCTATGCCAAGCATTTCTTCATATGACCAGGGAAAGACGTCACGGAATTCCTTAAAAAGGGCAGTGCAAATATTAATCTCATCTGGAGAACAAGAAACCTTGACATGGATGTTCTCGAAAATTCTTGGTTTAACAAAAATTCCGATAGGCATGGTAATAGTAATGTTTCCCATGTTTCCCTTAGACAAACATTCATGCACCAAAATGGGCGTTTGAAGTGGATGGGTGAGTCTATGGGAAAAAAAGGTATCTAAACACGATGAAATCTCTTCGAGACTCAATAGAAACAAGGAATGATGATGAGGATCATTCAAGGAGTTTCCTCAAGAGACATAACCTCGTTGATACTCTCCTTAGTGGGATATGTCTCGTTCAAGGGATCTAAAGAATCCCAAGAAACAAGCCAAGGGGATTTTGAACACGCGTCTAGATGCATACTAAGAGTAGCATGAATTTTAGAAGTTGTCGTGAAAGGAAAAACAATAGCTTCATAGGCTTGTTTTTCTGTGTGGAGTGACATGACATCGCCAAAAAATAAACCTAATCAGGGGAAGGAACGATCCAAGGATCGTAAGAAGTGAAGATCATGTTGACAAAAGAAACTTTTGGAGGTGGTAGGGAAAACATTCTCATAAGATCAAAGTCTTTAAAAATACCCACCCCAATTCTCTCATAAAGAATGTCAATATTTCCCACATATGGCACATTTCCATTCGAATAACTAGAAGATAGAAAGGCTAACTGATCAATGATGACTATTTTCCCCTCAGGAGGAAAATGGAGCACACAAAACAAAGAAGAAACCACACAAAACATAGCATGAGTCCAACTTCATCCAAGCAGAAGGTTATAATTTAGGTTTTCATCAACAACTTCTACCTCTAATTCAACATTTTTCCCTTCCAATGTGATGAGAAAGTTCATGATAATACCGTAAGGATGAGATACTCTACCATCAAAGGCTTATAAGGTGTTTGGAGCCTAGTTGAGAGGAATAGAGCCTATAACTTTCTAGCATGAAACAAGAATGATGTAGTTAGAAGCACCCTCATCAACCATAGTCTGATGAATTGTCTTCCCTTTTATAATGACTTGGATTAAGAACACAAGTTGATGGGGAAGACGTGGAACATGGTTTTCCAGCTCAAAATTAATCAAACTCGAATTAGTAGGGTCAATTCCTCCTCTAGCAGATAGTAATGCTTTCTGCTGCGATGGACAATTCTGGAGAACTTCCAAGGCAGACATCGCCAAAGGTGCTTGAGCTAGATCTTCGACCATATCGTAATGCTAGGCAGCTCGCACATTCGGTTGTAAGATGATTTTCGAAGGACACCATTGGGAGGTGGTCAGATAACATGGTCATTACTAGGTCTCTCAATATGAAGAGGACCAAAACTTTGTGGAGTAGAAGTATAAGGTGTATTAGTAACATATTTCTCCACAATCTATTTGGGAGGAGTAGGATAGTCTTTTGACAGAGTGGCGACTAAAATAGGTACTATTCCACTCATATAAACCTAAGAATCCAAAGATGTAGAATATTGTGGTTGTTCTACCAATTAGGTCTGTTGTGATGGGAAGGTTCTTTCAGTACAACTGATGTCTCTTGAGTGCCTTTTAACATGTGACTAACTTCCACACGATGGGGACAATCCTTGGTATAGTGATCTTCCTAAAAAATGAGGCAAGGATATTTGGGCTTACGTTTAGATGTGTCATCAACATATGACTTTGGAGGATCCTATTTTGGAGAATCAGATTTGGGTTTTCCTTTACCCTTATTTTTAATTTTGGATATTTTGTCTACTACTGTAGACTAAACGACATTAACCTCAGAGGTTTTATGAAGAATTGGAGAGGGATTCAAAGGAGGATTGGATGTAGTATTGGATTCGAAGGAGGATTCGAAGGAGGATTGGATGTAGGATTGGATTTAAAGAAGCTTTACTGGAAGTTTCAGTCACTGATCCAATAATACCATTGACAGGTGGTACATTTGGAGGTTTAGAATATGTTGGATCTGTAGACGGTCTTGGAACATCAAACAAGAGATCATATAACGTGCCATATTGGGAATATAACAAATCTAGATATTGGGCATGGGAAATGGCTTGATCTTCAGTTACAGAACCTCCCATAGCTATACCCTTGGCAATTTTGTTAACTAATGATTTGGTAAACCATTGAGTTAACAAATCATCAGGTATGTCAAACTTGATAAGGCAACACCGACGTCTCAATTCACGGATATGAGCAAAGATGTGGGTAGTAATATTCTGTTTCAAAGACGTAAGTAGATGGGTAGTAGTTTCATAGTGAATTGGTAACTGGAAGTGAGTAAGGAAGCCATGGATAAAGAATTGAAGTCTTGATAGGCACCTCGAGGTAACTCGATGTACCATTTTGCGGCAACACTTGTCAAGGTTTGCTGGAAAAGACGTAGACAAATAGAGTCTTCAACCCAGGGTTTAGATTAACACCATCAATGGTAATTCATAACATGGGCTTGGGGGTCTTCTCTAGACTTTCCTTTGAATTTCGGACAATTGCCAAGAATATTAGTAGGAACCGGAGGCGAATATGGCAAATGAACAATTAGATCATTAGTGAGTCTTGACACATTCGATAGTTCCAATGTTTCTAGAAATGGAAATTATGGATTGAAAGGCATGGGAGGCCTTTGATAAGGCCCAACTTGTGGATTCCATCCCTATTAATATGGGTTCTACCCCCATAGTGGTAAATTTTGACTATAAGGAGCTTGATATTTCCTCCATTTAGGGGTATTGTGACCATACAAAGCTGGATGCTACCCCCACAAGGGTGGGTTTTGACCAGGTTAAGGTTGATATTGACCTGTGATGGCCTTTGAGAACCATAAGGTGGAAAAAAAAATTATGAAGCATATGGATTATAAGGTTCCTGTTGCACTTTTTTACCTTGGTGGTAAAATTGTTGGCCCTGTTGCTGCAGGGGCTGACCTTATGGCCATAAGGGTTGAAGTTGTTGATACAATGGTTGGTTTTGTTGTTGCAAGGGTTGTCCTCGTTGTTGCAATGGCTGTTGATAAAGCCCTTGTTGCACATAATGTCCTTTTTGTACATGAGGCTGCTGTTGTAGGATAGTTCCTTGTGGAATTTGTTGATTTCCAGGTTGGTACTAATAAGTTCCAACTTGAATTTGACTAGATGCCCCAAATTAGGGATTTGAACCATACTACATTTGGGGGCCTGCATGTTGAGTGAAAGGTGGATTTTGGGGCTGCTGTGAGCCATACGAGGGTACGGTTCCTGGTAGGGTATTTGGGTCGAAAGAGGCTATTGATACAATATTTGACGTGATCCAGATGGAATTGATGATCCACTAGGATAAGGTGCACTACCAACATTTTGACTAGCTATGATTCTGTGAGTTTGAGGTGCACTCACATAAGATCACCTGAAACATGAGGTACATAAGGTGGATGTGGTTGTTTTCCCCATGTGATGGGATAGGTGGTGGAACATATTGTCCAGTTAATGGATGACCTGGAAAACTTATAGGGACATTAATTTCCCCAACTGTAACTGTCGGTTGTATCGGAATTGATGAAACTATAGTCAGTACAGGAATTTGAGAGGCCATGTTTAAAAGAAATAGACCATAAGTAGGCATGGTGCTCGCTGACCAAATGGATTATGATAAAGTGAAGATGCACTTGGAATACCTGAAAGCAATTGAGCCAAAGAGGTATATCCAGTAGGAAAAGAAGGTTCACTACTTTCAAGAGGTGGTGGAGGTGAAACACTTCCCACATATGGATAACCTTCATGTGGAAATTCATTTTCAGAATCATTGTCAACACTAGGAGTATGAGTGGCTGAGACTTTTAGAGGACCTTGAGAAGAGGCTAGAAACTCACCTTCTAAAGCCATGGGTGCAAATAGTTGGCGAGGGGGAATCCGAGATGACCATGGAGATAACTCCAAAGGAACACTAGGATTATCATATGAACTATAAGGCCATTGAGTATATATAAAAAATGGATCAAAAAGCAGATTAGGAGGGAATAAACCAAACCTCTATGGACTCTCAAGAGTTTCTGGATCATATTCTTGAGATGGTGAGTCTCAAGGTGGAGGATGAGAAGCAAGGGGTTGAATACTTAGGATAATTCCAAGTTGAAGACCTTGGTCTTCATGTGATTGTGAAATCTCTTAGGATGAACTCCTTGTGATAACCCTTCAGTGTCAGATGATGAAGGGGAAATGTAAGGCGAACCCGGGGGTTCAGCCACGATGACCTATTCTAAAAAAAATAAAGGGTGGTTGATTTGAGCTTCCAATTTACTGTTAATCAAGAAATATGAGACCAAGGATAATTACATAGGTAAGTCGAGTTATCGTGGGCAGTTAAATTTTAGAACTTAAAAACAAGAAATAAATAAAAAAGGGTGTACTAGGCAAGAAGTTTACCAAGTATCCATGAACAGTTATATACACCTTAGCTGAAACCAAGGACTTAAAGTATGACAACTGATTTCCTTGAATGTTGTTTTCGGTGTATCATGTCTACAAGGTGGCTAACTTAGTGACCTGTGACTAAAGGATAGAAACGTAGTGGGGTCTCCCAATATATACTCAACAATATGGGGAGCAAAAGTCCATGTGGTTGCTGTCTAATACATAACCATTTTGTGAGAGCGTTCCCATATACTATCCATACTGAAGTGCCTGTAATGTAGCTAAGAGTATTGAAGAACCTCTAATATACTTCCGTACTAGAACTAGATTTCACCCCGGGATATAATGCAGGCAGTTAACAACAACTGCTAGGTTTATAGATGAAAGAACACGTCTCTCGCCTAGATCTCTAAATGTTTGCATTAAGTTCCAATTATCCTTAGGTTAATTTAGTAAATTTTAATGTTTTTCTTGAATTATGTTTCAATTTTGGGCTCAAACCATGCCACCTGAATCCTAGAATGCAACTATATGAGAAAAAGGAAACCTTTCATTTCAATAAATTCTACACTAGCGAGGGAAGAAAGTTCAATCAATTAATGCATCAAGCAAGAGAAGGCATAAAAATAATATGCCTCCATTAACTTTTCAAAGTGCAACATGCAAGAGAAAATCTAAACTTCACTTTGACTAATGAACATGCAATCTACTGAAAGAAAAAATGACTTTTACTTTACTAAGATGCACTTTACCCATATGATGTTCTTTTTTATTTTTAGATTTTCATATGCAACTAAGATTCAACTAAAGCAAAACATGAAGATTCTGATTCAAAATTCTCCTAATGCAAACAATGCATCAATCAAAGTAACACCAGATTCAAAAGCACTCAATGAAAATTTCTTTCACTTTCTCTTTCGAATAGACAAGGAAATATACTCATTTCAATTTGTAAGCCAAACAATGTAATATATGCTTGATAAATGACAAAGATGGATTTCAAATGCAAGATGACCTAGTACAAATGAAAAACAACTTTGCAAAAGACAAATCGAAACCAATGTAAATCAATGTTTCAAGTGATTTTATGATATGAATAGACCTAATCATTCAACAAACCAGAGACTCAATGACACTCACAAGCGGCAATTGACAATCAAACAACCTATATACCCTAAAATAAATCAAATTGCATTCAAATACTTGGAAGTTCAAAGAAGTAAGAATTTACTAATAAAATGAGGTAATCAATCAAAACATCAATAAATCCAGTCATGCAGGATAAAACAAGACCTCAGTGGCTCATTTATATTGGAGTTTGATGGATAAACCCTAGGTTTTTTTCCAATCTCATGGATTAGCGTGAATGTTATGGTCAAAATTTCACCAGACAGGGGATCAACATGATTATTTTAATAAAAATCACGTTGGCAGCATGACTGTTAGAGAAAAAAGCATGTTGGGCGAGGAATAAGGAAAAAATAAAAATAATTTCACAAACATTTCCAGACTGAGCACTCTAAGATAACAACCAGTGATTTTGCAAACCTATACAGTCCCAAACTAGTTGAGGACATGATGGTCGGTCAAACTGACAAAGAGATCAGTTGAGAAAGGAGGATGAAAATGTTATAGCTTCCTTAGTGGAGTCACCATTTTGTTGTGAAGGAAAATCCCCTCTGCGGATAGAGGCAATCCCTCTAACCCAATGAGTGGGTCTAGCAACAAATTAAACAAACTAACATACACTTTCCTAGATTATGTTTGACAAATGTAGAGAGAAGGAGAAACCTACCTAGCTCTGATGCTAATCTCTTGATCCTTAGAGATGGATTTGAATCTTTTGCTACGGGCCTCACTCCTTAGTTCTTCACGTCTGAGTACCTGCAAGGATGATCAAATAGATATGCAAGATACACAAGCATATATGGCATACATCAAACATAAAATATGTTGAGGCTCATCAATGGGTAAAATATATGTGCCTTAATTCACCTGCAGGTTACTAAAATCAACTCTTCTCATAATTCTTTACATGTTTTAATTATATTTTCCTTAATGAGATGAGTAAAAGTAAGATGTCATGTCTAGAGTTCTAATGTGCATTGATTATAGGTTTTTGGAGAAAATTGTGGCTAATTAGGATGAATGAACTCGAATGAGACAAACAGGAGAGATTATAGGAGATAGGATCTCCCTCCTTAACTCCTCACTCACTCAAAGATCCCTTAATCAAATCACACCAGCTTAGAGTTGTAAGTAGCTGAGTCATGAGGATCATTGGCAACCAATCCAGTGACAGTTAAGAACCATTTTAATCTCAGTATTGGGAGCCAAGCATCCCTAGATTTAAGGAAGTTGTTTGAAACTTCAGTTTTATAAATAAAGAGGCCTAGAGCCTCATTAGGATTCATATTTTTTGTGTAAGATAGCTAAGTAGTTTTCGAGTTGAAGGATTATGACCAAACACTGTTATGTATTTTTTGATATGTTAATGAAAATGAGTAGCATTCCCTTGATCCAACACTGAGCTGACTCGGAGGGTTGAGGCTCTTGGGTTAGGGCCCAACCCTAGTAGTAGAGGTTCTTCTTACTATACTTGTATGCTTAGGTTATCTCATAGATTAGTTGTTAAATTGATTTTGGTGTTGTTAAATTGCAGGTATTGGTAGATTTGATTAGTTTGATTCCATTTGTGAATAGCTTTAATAGTAGCACTATAGGGATAAGAAAATATTCAAAAAAGGTTGATAATATGTGGATCTTACCTCATTCCTCCCTTCCTGGGACCATGGCTTGAGGAACAATTCCCATTCAACCCAAAAAACACAAAATTCTAGTTCCTTATGAAATTTAGGGTTTTTTTTGCTAATTAGGTCATCATCTTTCAGATTTAGAAGATATGTTGCATTTGAAATTTTTGATATCTTAAGTCTTGCATTAGCTTTCATGTTGCTTTCATAATGGTTTCAAGCATTCCCATGCATAAACTTGGAAAATGAATATTCTATTTTAGTAACTCTTCTTGTTTTGAGATGAATTTATAGACAAATGCCTTATGATGTGTGTGTTGCAGGAGTTTCTATATTGCAGGAAGACCTGATATCATCACCCTCAGCCTGTCCATATCCACCCATGATCACTAAAAGCCACTAAGTTCTCAATTTAGATTCCTGTTTTACAAGGAAAACTTGCCATGCTTCTTGAGCAAATCCAACCATTGTCAAGTTTTGGTTTGAGTTTTGAGTGAGTGCCTACCACTCTCTTGCATTATCTCCTCCTTACTCATGTTCTCGAACCCCCATACCACCTTTCAAACCAATCCTTATGCATTCGGCCCTTTCCTGTAGGAAAACGGGGGATCTTGTAGGTGAACTAGGATATCCTATAGACATCATGTAGGAAAACCTGTAGTGGAATGTTTTGGGCCTAAATTGTGAAAAAAACATCACGAAAGCTAGGAGTACACCCCTACTTGCCTTCCAAGCCATCTGGACGATTTCAATCATCTCCCTCCACACCTATCCCACCTTCCATGCAACCGAGAAGGATTAGCATTCACATTTTTACAGAAAGATAAAAAGAAAAAGTCCTTATATTCATTCATGCTTACAATATATAAGTGCTTCTTTAGATCATATTTCATGCTTAGGTTAGTCAAAACTTCACATGTGTTAAATTATGATTCTTTTGAAAGCAAGGTATATTAACAATTATATATATGAGTTATGTGTTTTGTAGGCATCTATTTCAGTCATTCATTACTGCAGTAAGTAGCATTTCAATTCTCTAAAGTAGGGTAAAATACTTCTCTCTCAATTGGTAATCATACTTCTTCTAATCAATAGAAGGCTAGTTTGAGAAACTCTAGTGATCTATCACCCCAGCTCAGTAGTGAAAAAGAGTGGACCCATTGCATCTATTTGTATATACAACATTGTCACCTCCAAGTTTGTACTAACACTCGGTTGATAAAGTAAAATTGGTAGCCCAGGAATTGCAGCATCCTTGCTGCAATACTGTTGCTCATCACTCTTTGGCACCATTGCCGAGGAGGTGTCTGAGTAGATGTGATTTCTACTTTATTTCTTCCATTTATGATCTCTTTCATTCTGTTGTTAGTTCCATTCTACAAAGTAGTTGTAAGTCGGTTTGCTTTCCTTCCCATTCTACAATTCATTCCATTCAATAGTTAGTTTCAATTCAGTTTGTCTTTTCAATTTTTAAATCAGTTTTAAAGCTTGAAAAGAAAAAAAAAACACTCCTTTCATGCCTCATAGGAATAGGGATAACTTAGGAAAATTTATACCAAATATCCCCACCACTTCAAATAGGCAACCTTCCCTCTTGTTTGGTGGCTGTGAATTAAAGGAACCCTTAGGCGAACAACTAGAGATTTTTGAAGAGCCTATAGGGGAAGAAGAAGAAACCATTCCAACTGACATAATGGCTGAAAATAGAAATGAAAAGGGAGATAGAGAAAGAATTGAGGGTGATTTTCCCATCAGAGAAACCAATGGGGATGCCAAGATGAAAAACATAAGCCCCTGTGCTCTTCCTCACTTCCATGGCCTGACCTTAGAAGATCCACATACTTTTTTGTTCAAAATTGCTATCATATGTAGAACTTATGATTACACCTCTGATGATCAGAAGTTAAATTATTCCCATCCACTCTCAAGGATGTAGCCCTACCATGGTTCATGGGTTTACCTGGGGATAGTATCACCTCCTGGGCTCATATGTAGCAAGATTTCAACAACAAGTATAGGGACTACCGCAGGTCCAAGGATACCAAAGAGGAAATTTTTAGAATGACCTTAGGACATGATGAGTCCTTAGAGGATTACGACGAAATATTCTAGCTCAGCTATAAAAGGGCCAGGTGCACACTTGATCGTGAGTCACTTAAGTTAGTCCTTCTTAGAGGGATCGAGGAAGATCTCCTAGAAACCCTAAACCTACTATCAGGAGGGGACATCTACTAGCTATCGTATGAGGATATCAAGTCTGTTTTTAAGAATCATTCCAGTGCAACAAGAAAAAGGGGTAGGGTTAGTCAAATAGTGCCTAGCTCATACTCTTCTAACACATCTATAAAAAGTGAACTTAGGAACATGTTGGAAGATTTTAAGAGTGAAATGTTGCAGACCCTTGCCCTACAGATGGACACTATGAAAATCAAGAGGAAACAAGATGAAGCAAAGAGAGCATTGGCCATATTCTGCCCTAGATGCACAAGGAGGCACCCTAGGAATGAATGCTCATTGAACCTTATAGAAATCTGCTCAGTTTTTTAGGAAAGCCACTCTGAAGATAAGTACCCTTCTGTGCCTGGACTAAAAGCTGTGTATCAAGTAACTAAAGTGGTGACTGAAAAACTCTGCTACATAAATCAAAGGAGGTCTCATGGGCCCCGACCATACGAGAAGGGAATGCATGGGTCATCCTATTCATATTACAACCCTAATCAAAACACATCCATTCCCTCTTGGTTCCCCCTTGCTCATCCCTCTTGGTCTACACCTTCTCCCTGGTCTTTTGCACCTCAATACCATTCCCAGCTGACCAACCAACCATTTCAGCCATATACTCCTCCACAACCTCAGTGGAATGCACCACCCCAGGGGTGGAGGCCCCCTTACAACAATGCTCCAGCTTTATTTCCTTCACCTCCATCTCAACCACAACTTTTACACCTTTCTCCACCTAAACAACCTCAGATGCCTACCTAACCAAACCCAAACCTGAACAATAGACAGGCACAACAGGTCTATAGTGGAGAGACATCCTACCCTGCTTATGCTGTGGAAATTCATGAGAAGTGTTTCAAACATCCAAGAAGGTGGAAAAGAGACACCCATACCATTAATGTCATTGGACAATTGTTCGACTTAATGCTGGGGAAGGTAATTTACCCAAAGTATTTAGACCATGGAATCCCTGTAGTGGATGTACCCATTGATGGGACCATTGCCCTCCATACCTTGATTGATATTGGGTCTACCATCAATGTAATGACTAAGGACACTATGCTCAAGCTGAACCTCCCGGGCTGATTAAGAAATATCACAATAGTCCTTCAGCTTGCAGACCGATCCACAATAGCCCCTGAAGGGATTGTTTAGGATGTGATGGTCTCCGTTGATCCTTGGGAATACCCTGCAGACTTCTTAGTTCTCCAGCCTAAGACTAGATTTTATGGTTATCCTCTCATCCTTGGGAGGCCTTGGTTAGCCACTACCGATGTTTACATAAGTTGCAGGGCTGGAAATATGACTATAAAAAATGGACATCTATCCAAGCAGTTGGTCCTGTACCCTCCTTCTCAGCCATCTACAGAACATGACTTACATTTATGGCTAGAAGAAGGGGAGGAATATGAAGTCTACTCCTCCCAAATCTATACCCTAGAAACTGCCATAGAAGGAGAGCAGCCTGATGAAAATTATTTGATTTAACACGTCCTCCAAAATCCAACTCCAAACACCATGTCTTTGGAGGAAGTAGTGAAGAAAACCAAGAACAACCGTCAGGTTGATCTATGCTTAGTTGACTCAAACCCTACTTGTGTCAAGACAATAGAAATTGGGTCTGAAAGAGCATTGAAAATCAACCCCCCTCTCTTAGTAAACCAAGAAGAAGAGTTATGTAATATGCTAAGAGAGCATTTGGATGCCTTTTCTTGGAATTACAAATAAATGAAGGGAGTGCACCCCTTGGTGTGTACTCACCACATTTCCATCAAAGAAGGTTGCAAACCAGTCTGACAACCCCAAAGGAGAATGAATCCATATCTCAAGGATATAGTCAAAGAAGAGCTATAGAAACTACTGGGATGTGGGATCAAACCTTTGAAATAGACAACCATACTATTAATTCTAGACTTCTGTCCCCAAATATCTTCCCTCCACGTCAAAAATTAAGATCCCCCGTGATGATCATTGAACTTAATTGAAGGATTCCAAATTACACAACCTGGTCCCAAAATAGTCTATATCCCACATATGGAGCATATGAATTAACAATTTGAACTGTTTGAAAGTTTTCCATCATGTATCTCGTCATAATAATCACTGCACACAACATAAATTCCTACATATCAATAATTTGTGGATCTCACATAACCCCCAGAACACTAGATAATCCAATAGCATCAGTTGCAACTGCATGCCATGTAAGGCACATAGACAACATTGCCTCCCACGCCATACCTCTGCAAAACATCATTTCTTGGAAAAGGATTAGGGAGGGTTTATGAAGTCGAAAAATACCTCTAAAGGAGCTTAATTTTGGGGTCACTCACAAACCCTAGATGTTAATGGAAATAATAATCATGGAGGAACCACATACATGGTTACATCCCCTCTAAGGACCCAAACTCCATCAAAATACGAAATAGAGACATTCTCAACAGCAAAATCAGAATCAATATCAAACCAGTTATTGGGAGATCCATCCTTATCAGCATAACCTAATTCGATCTTGTTACATGTTCAAACCTTTTTATCTTTGGGGGGTTTCTTCTTCCTATGTGTGACACTTTTATATGATTGACCTCCAAAATCCAAAGGATTATGGAAAAGGGATCTTTTAGTAAAAATGGGAGCCAAATTCTCAGATGAGGACAAAATAGCCTCCAATTCCTTGTCAGGGGAAAATGTATGAGGGGACGAGACCATATCCAAAGGCCAGAATGGAAACCCAACTACATAGGACGACTTATTCGAAAGAGGGGAGGACGCAGCGACATGCTGAGTTTGAGGGAGGAGAGCCTCACTAACAAAGTCATTTGTGCAGTATGCAGAGGGATGGGGATAATGTGACAGATCATCAGATGATATGGGATTGACCATTACCAAAGGCCGAAATGGCATCACCACTTCAAGGGACAACTTGCCATAAGGGATTCACTTTATTAATTATCATGTTAATTTATAAAGGGGGTTTTAAAATTGCGAAAAAAAGAGACAATATATTATAGATATTGGGTGTGGGGATTTTGGGTAGAAGCTTATAGGTTTTGGACGTATTAAAATGAGTATTTGGTAAAACTAGGGGATATCTACTAAAATAGGGATGGTGTAGTATTGACTATTTAGTAATAAAAATAAAAGGGTAATCTAAATCATGAACATACTGATGGTTATTTATCTCACCACTTGAAAGGATTTTATGAGTTCAAATAGCCACACGAGGGAGAAGATTATATGCTACAATTTTTTTTTTTTTTTACATCTATTCAAATCAGATGTGAATGGAGAGGACTTTGCGAAGGTTTTCTGTGAGGATCAAGGCTTTCTAGGCTTTGATAGTTTATCATAATGGTGGCATGAGGAGGCGTTATCCAATGTAATGTGGTTAGAGGAGGTGGATTTAGTTGTAGATTTGGGTGTGGTGAAGATGTCAAACATTGCGAGGTGCATTCTGGCAGCTGCAAGGATAATGAAAGTTGTTCGTCACTAAGGAAGAGTAGGCTAGACTCCTCTTCTTTGGTGGGAGCTATACGCTACAAGGGGGCACTGGAAAATGCATTTGTTACTTTCGACACCATCGTAGACGACATTTTCTCCTCAATGGGTTTTCATGTTTGTTAGTTGGTGCTGAGGCATAATATGATGGAGACATTCAGGGGTGAGGTTTGTTGGTGTGAAGGATGTCATGACTGCATGGATCCTACAAACCTTTTTTTCTGCTTATCTACTAGTGTGGGTTGTTGGTTTGTATTGGGGTGGCCATGGTTGGGGCTTCACAACCGTTTTGGTTCCTATCGAATCTACTCTGAGTTATTATATGGAGGCTCTATTGGTGGCCTTGTGCCATTTTCTTCATTGTTATTTTGAAGGCCCTGATTATCCTCAATTCGAGCACTTTCTTTTGTCTTTTAAATGAATAAAAAGGGTCCATATTGCCACTTGCCACTTTCTATTTCATGAAATGATTTTAAATCATGAATTTAATATTCATTTGAGGGTTTGATTATGTCAACAACCACATTGTATGTCCTCATGGAACATTTCTTCCAGATATGAAGAAAAGGTATCGAACAATATGTACATTGAGAAATGTACTGCAAGAAAGAACTTGTACATGTGTTTCAGAAAAGCATAATAAGACAAGATAGAGAGGTATTGTGCACATTGAAAAATTGATAGAAAACAATACATAATAAGGATGAACTTACATGTTTTCAATGGGTTGGAAAGAAATTGTACAAAGGATCAATACAATCATATGGATATGTATGGCCATATGGAGCAATAAACAGTTGTACAACTTTTGCCTTTCCTTTTGTGTAGATCATATACCTCATTTTGAGATGATTATGATCACATGAAATTGTTATTTTAGTAATTTGTAGAGGTTTCCTTAAGTTATGCAAGTTTGATTTTGAGAAGAAATTACTTATATATCTATAAAATGCTTTTATTCTTCCACTACTTAAATTTTCGGTTATTGTGTGATTGATGCTATGATGTGAAAGTCATTTCTACATTATATTAAATTGAGCAATTTACCTATTTAACTAGGCTCATATGGATAATAGTCATCTACGGTTGAATTTTTGTAACATACTTAACCCAAAATACCTCAAAAGGTGAAATATGCCTCCAAATATGTGAAAATGTGTCCTTACCATCAAAATTTCTACTTGAGGGGGAAACATACCTTCAAATACATGGAAGCTCTTCCATTAGGGTTATTTCTCACCCCTTATTACCTGCAACATCCCCTAGCCACCTCCTTGAAGAGGGTGTCCAACCTCAAGACTCAAGTGGGCCTTTGACCAAACCCATGTGTAACTTAGTGCTACATGGCATGATCTCAAGTTGGGCGTTCATCTTGTAAAGCTCAATTTTTTCTCACATCCTTGATCCACATAGTCTTAGGCCTTAGTTTTAACCTAAGAACATGGATATCAATCAATGACATGACAAAAGAGAATGTAATACATGTAACCATTCCTCCAATTACATGTAAAACACGCCCAAATGGATCCTCATAGTGAAATACATCTCTGGAAGAAACTTTATCAATCCAACCATACACCTTCTCTTCTTGCCTTGGATGATGAAGAGTTCTCATGCTTGATGGATTTCAAATGCAGATTGTGTCCCAAACTGGTACAACCTCCCCAATAGTGCTTTTGTCCCTACACATCGTAGCATACCTCTAGAAAAAACGAGTGTTTTTTTCCCCTACCTTTAACCATATAACATGTCTTTTTAGTCACCATGTCTCCTCATGTAGTCCAAGGATGTACCATTTACAGGCCTCCAACTCTCGTATACCGTGAATTTGTGCCCATGAAAGAAATATGATGTCGAATAAAGTAATTTATGTGAACCATATTTGCTTCAATCTCATCTAGCTCTTTCCGATGTGTAACCATTTTTTATCGCTCTCATCTCTTTACCACCCCCTTCAGGACGTGAAGCTTCAAGGAAAATGCCTCCATCTAAGATAATCCTTCATCCACAAATAATTGGTACCATGATTCATGAACTGTCTTACAAAAATCGTCACCAGTCAGCTAGGTTTCATTGAACTTGAAGGGAAATCCTTTCCACGTCCTATTTTCCTTCCACTGTAAAATTATCAGAGCGTGGTCAAAGAGAGCGCCCAGAGAGACCAAAGATCTCATGTACCCCATCACGTCTATAAGATTTGGATGAACTAAAAATTGGTCCAACCTTTTTGCAATTTGTTCGATACCAACCCTGTAGTTCTTGTTGGGAACGAGATCCCCCAAGGATAATTTTGGGGCTAAAAGCCCATGTTTTGGGTCAAATTTTGTAATAAAGTTGTAAAGTCTCCACATTTTATGGTCGCAGGGTGCAAAGGTGTCCTGAGTCATAAAGGGTTGTCCGCCCTTATTTTGTAAAGTGTAAAGTGAGCTGTAAATATCTACCCATGGTCCGTGGACCATGGGATTGTATAAAAAGAGCTAAGTAATTAAGCTCTAAGTAGTGATAATTTTTTAGTAGTAAAAGACAAGGCTTGAAGTCTTGGTAGAGAAGTCTAATTTTTAGGTCTTAGCGTACGTAGAGGCTTTGCAGCTGAGTGCACAGAGGTTGTAGAAATTTTGAATAATATAACACTTATTCATAGAGATTATCCTATTTATACACTATTTGCGGAATGCATGCATAATACATAACCTCCTCTACCATTGATCATCAATTTTGCGGAATTAGAAACAATCACATGCGCACATTGAAACATCAATCACACATATCAACACAGTATGTACCGGGGAAAGCATACAGCTGAAAACCCGTCAACTATTTGTATATTATGATGATAGAGAACATTTAAAAATACATAGTACAATACTCCTGACAAGTATTCAGTACTATCTCCACCTGTTACACACAAACTAGCTCAGATCTGAATCAATCATAGGTTCAAATCTCCTCCGCTGATTGCCTGCCTCCACTGCGCAATCCTGCATGAGAATACTTGAGAATAGAATAACCAAACTCACATTTCCCTTGTGTTGTACTACACAATCCTCATTGGCAATCTCCATCATTGATTGTGCAAATCTCATGCACAACTATAGTCACAACTGACAGCTGTCTTGCCCTTTCACTCAACTCTAACACTTGTCTCCACTGAACTGTCCATGCACTGAGTTAAGTGATGTATTATTTAGTTGATTTATGAGTTAATAACTTGTGAATTAATTAATAACTAATTCACCCAACTCATCTCTAGTCTATTTGCCAGTTAGACTAAATACAACCAGTTTAACAAAGCTAAATTGAACACGACTCCATCAACTGCACCTCCAGTCCACTAAACTCAACTCACTTGAGTTCTAACTGAAGTCCTGCATGCAAATATTAGTCATCCCTTAGGTAACCATGTATTTCCTTCTAGGATCTGCATGTACCACATCCGTAGCTCATCCTGAAGTGCTCCAAGAGAATAAGACAAAGTTTATAGTCTAAATATTATTATGAGCTAATAATATTTGACTGTTCTATTTTTAGACTGAGCAGTCACTCCGCTGTGGTCTAAAAATAGAAGTCCATCTATTTTTCCCAACTTGATCAATTATCCATAAACAGCAACCTGCAATCCATAGACATGATCCATATGTCTAAAAAATAGACATAGTCTAAAAATAGACTTGCGCCAAAAATAGCCTGCGGGCCCACTTAGTGAAGGCGACTCTTTTGACTAAGCTCCATCATCTTGTTGCATTTTCAATAGAGGCCTAGGGTGGAAGTCCACAACTAAGTGCATGGACCCCTGTAGTTGTGTGCGTAGGGTGGATAGAGTCTATAATCATATGAAGATATAAATAAAGACAAGTATTCTACAAATTCTGTGTATCTATTTCTTGTTACTGCATCTAGTTATATTGTGTTTTGGGTTTAATATATAATGTTCATGTGATGCACAAATGTATGTGATTGTATTAGTTAATCAAACACAAGTAAGAATATCCATTTACGTGGAACTAACTCTATCGTTTAATTAGATAAGTAAGACACTTAATATAACTCGGGAATCTATACAATATGTTTTCCTAGCAGCGTGAAAGCACCTGAAGCACAGGTTAGGGCTACGTGAAGGTCAATCGTACCCCTTTGTAGAGGTACCAAAGGGCGAGATAAATGACTAGATTGACAGAGCCCTAGAACTTGGTTACCTGCGCAAAAGGAGGAACATAAGGTATAAATAGACATCATGACCATCTTAGGGTGCGAAAACTTGGTTCCAGCATCCCCCCATACTACTTCGAGTGAGACTTCGATTCGTGATCTGCAGGCTGATGCCAAAAGGGCTAGTAGTGTAGGGATTTTTTTGGCTAACTAACACTAAACCTGGGTTAGGCCCCACATAGACAACAAATGGTTTTGTTGTCAGGACTGGAATTTTCATAAGAGATGTGTGATGTTGTATCGTTGGAATCCAACTAAGAAAGAGATTGGAGACTGGTTGGATAGGAATATTCACGAATTTGCAATGCAGGAGAATAAACATCCACAATTGACAGAGGAACAATGATTGGATAGGTACCTGTATACATAATTTCATGAGATCTTTTTATGTTCCTTTCCAGTTGAGTTATACGAGTGGATCACGAAGCTAGCGAATAGCCAAGGAAGGTGGAGACTTGATAGTCCTATTCTCTGGACCCCGAAGTTAGTACAGAGACTGGAAGCCTATGAGGATAAGATCACTTGCACTATAGATCATTGGCTCAATCCCATCATAAGAGGATTTGTGACTGAATTCGCGATCAATACCTCATTAAGCTACAGCGAAGCAGAGTGACACTTTTTGAAAGGTCTGCTGGGTAAGTACTTGAAGTCTTTGAATAACTAGATTAAGAAGTTATTGTGCAAGGAAATGGGTTATGTAGCTACCTTGATGTTGGGAGGTACGGGAAGTAGAAAGAATTACAGGAACGAAGGGAGAAAAGGTCTTGAATATAGTCCATTGATTTCACCTCCACTAGGTAATGAAGAGGGAGTAGTGTAGTCTTCTCCGCAAAGTGAAATTCAGTTAATAAGACAGGGATTCCCATGACTGCCATCTCCACCCACACCACCTCCAACTTCAAAACCATCACCTGCGAATTCACCCATACCACCACCATCTCCACCGCAGTTCAACATGGAAAATTAAGTGAAGTTGCCTTTGCTTAAAGGCTTGGAAGATTAGGACTTAGACTAGTTTTGGTTCGTTGTCAAAACTGTATGGGAATTTCAGGGTGTTACAAATGATCACATGAAGAAGGCAACACTAGTTAGTGCTCTGTAGCATCATGCACTAACCTGGTACATTAAGTACTCGAATGATAACCCAAACACTGGAGTGGTAGACATCTAGACCACGCTGAATAAAGAATTTAGTAGGCCTAAATTCGAGGCACAACCAATTCTGGGGTTCAAGGAAATCATGATGAAACCAGGCGAGACACCTTAAGAATTGGATCACAGGTTGAAATGTAAAATCCATGAAGCTAATATGAACTTAACAGATGGACAACACCACGAGTGGTTCATGGCTTCACTCCTGCCACACCTAAGGGTTGCCTTATTAGAGAAAAAGATTATGACTTAGGTAGAGGTCTTGGAGATTGCAATAAGATTACATGAAACACCGATGCAAGATCCGAATATGGGGGTTCAACAAATTCATGCACAGTTGCAAAATATTTGCCTTGAAATGCAAAGTTTGAAGTAGGATATAACAATTCGACTGGAGGTGCGTGAAGAGGTATGGTTCCTGAAATGTAAAGGTCAGGAGCATGACAAAGACCATTGCCCAGTCTTTACAAACTATGTTGCAGGAGGAAAACGAATGCCTTTCAAGCCGGAAGCCCAAGCAGGACCAAGCATGGGGCCTACGTTGTGGTATGCTATATGTGAGGTAGCAGGAAAACATACAATGGATAGCTATCATTTGCTACAACAGTTTGTACAAACACCACAACAACTGTTCTGCAATTTCTGTAGGTCGGTAGGGCATGATGAGTGTAACTGCAGAAGTTATGAATTGAAGATGGATAGAACACGCACCTATAGGGTTCAGGTAGAAACACAGCCCCCTGACCAGAACATAGGGATGGTGAGAACATGCTTTCAAGGGCACAGAAAAGGCCGAGGCGGAGGAGGACCTGGCAGAGGTTAGGGACAAATAATTTGCTACAATTGCAGAGGACCAAGACACTATGCACGTGAATTCACTAACCCTACATGACCGTCGTGTAAATATTGCACTTAGTTCGATCATGAGACATAACACTATCCTACACTGGTAGCGAGGATACATGAAAAAGGGGCGCTACCACCGTAGCCAACTCAAAACCTGGAGATGATGAAGTCTGAGCCTCATGAAGAGGATTCGAATGTGAATATAGTGCTTCAAAGTGGATTGCAATAGGGGATGATCAAGGGAAACAACCCGAAGACAACACATGGTTTCACAAATCTCTAGAGAAGGAGGCTGAATTTGATTTGGAGCACGCATGTGAAACATTCATGGTAGCAAAGAAGAGCTTCGCTGAGGCCTCCACCTTAGGGAGAAAGGATAACCCTGATCAGGAAATGGACCCTTCTATGCTTACAACTTTCCAGAGACCTGCATGAAGTTGCTGCATGATAGCAAGCCTGTGAAGGGATTACAAGAGCTTATAAATAGATGCGCCAGAAACACTCTAGGTGAATCACGCGTGGTACGAAAGTTTGGTAAGCATAAAACAAGGACATGATGAGAAATGAGACTAACCAAGGATATTTTGTGCATACTCGATTGGACTACTCAGCTAAGCCATGTGCTGGAATGTTATAACGTGACTACTGATGAAGAAGATGAGGATATGTGAAAGATTAACATCCCTATCATAGAGGGTCGCTGCGAGGTTGAGGGACTGTAGGTTTAGAATCCTGATATAACTGCGCCACTAAAAACGAAATAGGTAAATATTGGTACAGAGGCAAAGCCAAAATTTGCAAAGATTGGAGATTATTGGGATCACACGATGGTGGATAAGGTCACTGAATTGCTCCCCAAATACTAGGATTTATTCCCGGCCAAGTTTAATAAGAGACCTGGGTGTTATGAAGATCACGTTAAAGCTCGACGTGAAGCCGGTTAAGCAAAGACCTTACTATCTCAATCCAATGTATAACGAGAATGTCTTCTTAGAGCTAGACAAGATGCTTGCAGTAGGTATCATTGAGCTCGTAGAGGAATCTGATTGGGTAAGCCCAATGGTGGTATAGGAAAAGAAGCAGAAGGATGAAATAAGGATATGCATAGATCTTAGGAAGTTGAATGACGCTTGCGTACATGATCCTTTGTCGAATCCATTCACTGATGAAGTGTGGACAATGTAGGTGGTCAAGAAGTGTATTCCTTCACTGCTGGGTTCTCTGGGTACCATTAGATCAAAATCGCACTGGAGCATAGAAGCAAGATGACCTTGGAAATTGAGTGGGGATGTTTTCAGTACATTATAATGCTGTTTGGATTGAAGAATGCACCTGCGATATTTTCGCGTGTCGTTATTGATGCATTCAAGGAATTTATTCATAAGTTTTTGGAATTGTAATTTGATGACTAGATTGTTTTTGGGCTGGTGAAACGCCATGTTGCAAGTTTGCGCCTAATGCTAGATACATGTCGAAGGTACCATATCGCACTCAATTTGACGAAGTGCCTATTTTGTGTTTCTTTTGGGACTCTATCAAGTCATGTGGTTCGTAGATAGGGACTGATGGTTGATCCCATGAATATCGCAGTGAAACTTAACTTGGAAATGCCGAGTGTGAAACAGTTGTGCACAACCTTAGGACATACTGCATATTGCAGGAATTTTATCAAGGGCTATGCCTAGATCACCATGCATATGGATAAGTTGTTGAAAAAGGATGTCACATTATGTTGGAACGAGGACTGTAAGAAACGCTTGGATGTATTAAAAGAAAAGATGGTCACTGCACCGACTTTAGTCTTCCTGGACTGGAAGAAGGAGTTTCATGTACATGTCGATGCATCATGTATAGCGTTGGGAGTAGTACTGACACAGGTTGGTGGAGGAGAATTGGACCATTTGATAGCGTTCATAAGCAGAAGGTCATCAAAGGCTGAGAAGAACTATTCCACCACTAAGCACGAGGGGTTAGCCATGGTATACCCGCTCTAAATGTTTAGACACTATTCGTTGGGTGGCCATTTTAAGATGTATATAGATCATTCGACATTGAAATACCTGGTCAATAAGCTCGTGTTGGGGGGGAGAACCTGCAGGTGGTTGTTATTGTTCTAGGAGTATGATTTTGAAGTTATTGTGAAGCATAGATGACTGAACATGGGACCAGATCATTTGTCACACATCGAAACAGGGGAAGATCCCACTAATTTGGAGGAGGGATTGCGTGACATGTAGCTATTTTCTATGTGGATGGTCAATTTGAAGACATCATATAGTTTCTAATTATATGAATTGTCCTAGAAGGTTACACCGTCCAGTAGAAGAAGGAGTTAGTGGTACGCCTGATAGACTTTTCTGTCATTGCTAGGCATCTGTAGAAAATGGGGTTTGATGAAATATTGCGACGATATGTACCAGAGTTTGAAAGGAGTAGTATCCTTGCAGATGCTCATGGGGAAACCACAGGACGTCACTATGTAGGAAGAGCGACCGCGCAAAACATTCTACTTGCATGGTTGTGGTGGCCAACCCTCCATCAGGATTCAAAAGCTTAATGCAAGGTGTATGATGTATGTCACAAGACGGGCAGGCCATGGCAGAGGGATGAAGTGCCTCTAAATCAACAGATGATGTTACAACCCTTTGAGAAATGGACGATAGATTTTATGGGACCGAATCAGCCCCAAGGGAAGAAGATGGGAGCATGGTATATTATCACTGCGATGGAGTATTTGACTCGATGTGTGGAGGCATAGCCTGTGAAGGATTTCACAAGCGCGACTATTGCGAAGTTCCTCTTTGAGTGTGTGCTTACCTGATTTGGGTGTCCAAAGATTTTGATGAGTGATCGGGGTATGCACTTTCTGAACGAGACGATCAACGCATTGATGGAGGAATTTTAGGTATATCACCAGAAGAGCATGAATTATCACCCACAGGCTAATGTGATGGTGGAAGCATTCAATAAATTGCTGGAGAATGCACTGACCAAGGTTTGCAACACTTACTAAAGTGATTGGGACCTACGCATACCCACAGTACTATGGGCCTATCAGATGACATGAAAGAAGCTGACTAGACAAACACCCTTTAGGCTTGTATATGGTGTTGAAGCAGTGATTCCCATGGAATACATTGTGCCTAGTCTACGCATAGTGGAATTCATTGGCATGATGGATCATAGAGCCCTGGAAGAGAGGCTCGTGTAATTGACTGAGCTTGAAGAAGAGATATTTCTAGCTGGATTTCACCAATAGGTCCAAAAGTAGTGTGAAAAAGCATGGCATGATCGACACATTAAGATGCACACATTTAAGTTAAATGACCAAGTTTTGTTATATGGCAGTAAGTTTGATAAATTTCTAGGGAAACTCAGAAGGCACTAGTTAGGGCCCTATGTCATTAAGGAAATTACCGATGGTGGAGCAATTTAGTTGGTTCAATTGAATGGAGATTCCTTCTTAGGAAAGGTGAATGGAAGTAGATTGAACCATACACCGATAGTCCAGCCAGGTGACTATATGAGGGTAGCACATCCTTAGCACTCTAGGCAGCTAAAAGGAGGTGTGGGACTATAAACTACACTTCTCAAGTTAGGGAGTTGCGCAATTGGAGGAGTGTGTGGAGAAAGGAAGTGTCATAGGGTTCGCGACAACATGAAGCGAGTCATGATTTCACGGTCGAAATGCGGTCAAATGGAGCAGGCATCCAACATTTAAGATAAAATTTATGGATCAAATCCTTGAAAATCTATCGCCAATCTGACAATAATGAACTGAATGTGGGGGAAATGGTTGGATTTGAATTCAAAATGCCCTATAAATAATAGGTGGCAACCTAGTGAAAAACACTTGGCATTTTGAGAATCAAATTGTTGAGCTCTCAGGCACACATGAACCGAGAATTATTCAAGGCTCTTATAGTGAGTTCCACATTTGAGAAATTACCAAATATGACATGAGCACTGTTGAATAACATCATGACGACACCTGTAATAGTTATGGACACCGAAGCAATGACCATCAAGGAGGCTATGCCGGAAATAGTTGGGGAGGCAAAAGAAGTTTCTCTAGAGGTTACCGAAGTATTAGCGGAAGTCCCCATATCACCACGGACACCAAGACCAAAGCCGACCCCAACCAAGCAGAGCACGAAAGATAAAGAGGGAAAGAAACCTGCAAAACTAGTGTGCATATCGTCGAGAAGAAATCCACCAAAGGACAAGCCCACCGCATAGGAGAAGGGCAAAGCCATCAGTCTAGAGCTAGAGGAGGAGGAAGTCGAAGACATCCCAATGGAAGACAAGGAATTGGGGATAGATGTGGAGGAAGTTGAAGGCTAGGGTGCAGACCCTATCACTCATTTGCCTAAGTACATTCCTTTATGTAAGGGCAAGAATAAGGTGCCAAAATATATCGATGAGAGTAAGGTCCCCTTGCAAACCCCTCTACTGCCGGATGAGATTGTCTTTGAAGGACCGCACTTGGGGTGGATTCCTCTATTAAAACTTGAAGACCGGGAGTTAGCTGACCATGACATGTTTCCACACTTGGCAAATGAGTAGCTAATGCACCACATTATTGACACAACCACCGGGATGACTGCATTGGAGTTGTGGAAGTGGCTCAGAGGAGCAGACAAGGCAAGTCTACTCAACCTGCTATGGGTGTTGTACTACAACCACATCCCGATTATAGTATTGGTCATCAAGCAGCTGCTATGCTTGGTGCATGATTGGTGTCAATGGCTGGAGGAGCCAATACCCATCATTGACATATTGATCCATAGGATCACACAGTTTCCTTCACAAGAGAAAATCCAGCCATAATGTTTGGGGGAAAAGGTGGCGAGCAGGGCCTTGCGGAGGTCATGAAGGAAAAATTTAAGCTTGTTAGGAAACTATGGGGCTATGCCATATCAAGTACCAATGCCCCTACCTAAAGGTGGCCACACAAATTTTGGTAGGAAAGGTGATGAGAAAGTGTTGTGCCAATGAGGTGACAATGCCTGTTTCCGCACTAGCAGCTGAGTGTGCTGAAGGAGTCCAGTTCAATTGGGCACACTATCTCTGCGGTGAGTTCCTTGAAAACTTTTGCAAGGCACAAGACCTTAGAAAGACTTTCCGTTATGTGTGGCTCTTGATGTCTATTGTACTAGTAGAATGGGAGGTACTAGAAAATAGTCAATTCCCTTCGGTCACGATGGACCTACTAGAATCTATGAAGTACGCTTCATTGTGGGCGACCAAGGATGCGAAACACATCAATGACAACAATATCTTATGGATCTTCATGGAGATGAACATCCGCATGGCCATTAATCACAAACCTCAGTTATCACCTACGATGTTTTTCAACCTGCAGGGCTACGTAGAGTTTAAGGAAGATTTTCACCATGTGTCCATAAGGGCATGAAAGGACTCTATGCAGACATGGTATGGGTTGCCTTGCTTGGCAACGAATGATGCCATTGATGCAGTACTTGATCATTGGCCAGCATAATGGGGCACTATAGTAGACTTAGCAGTGGGGGCGAACAAGTCTGCCATGCAGCGCAAGAAGGAGGAGGCCAAGCTCAAGATGACACAGGTGGTCGAAAAAAAGAAGGAGGCCACTGAAAAGGCCCAGGCAGATTCTGATGCTAATCAGCGAACAGAGAGGAAAAAAGGTGGAACAAAGTGGGACTCTCACAAAGGTACGAGGTCACCTTCACCTGAGACAGCAAAAGAGATGGATGAGTAGACAAAGTAGCACAACGCGGACCCACAGGAGACGTTCGACTGAATCAAACATCCAAGGGAGAAAGAGAAAGGAGGGTATACAAAGAAATACAAGGCCACTAAGACATCGTTGGACCCAATCACCCTCACAAAGCATGATTTGCATGACATCGGAGACACGGTGCAGGATGTCACTGTGAAGGCCCTACAATAGTTTGAGCAGTAACATCAACTAATATTGGGGGCTATCCAGACAGGTCTACACCTGAGATAGAGGAAGAGATGGACGAGTAGATAGAGTAGCACAATGCGGACCCATAGGAGACTTTCAACCACATCAAACATCCAAGGGAGAAAGAGAAAGGAGGGTATACGAAGAAATCCAAGGCCACTAAGACATCGCTGGACCTAATCACCCTCATAGAGGGTGATTTGCATGACAATGGAGACACAGTGTGGGATGTCACCATGAAGGCCCTACAACAGTTTGAGCAGCAACATCAACTAATATTGGGGGCTATCCAGATAGGTTTGCAGGAGCTACAGATCCGTGTGTCATAGGCTGGCACAATTTCGACCAGCCTTGCTATTAGCACTTCAGAAGTTACGGACATGCTATGCACGAAGGTCGCTAGCATGATAGTGTTGCCTGATGGAGCACTGACCATGGATAATGAAGCTATAGGACCACTGTTAGCAACCTCAAGGGAGTAGGGTTGAATCTGGCAGTGCTCCCTGGCATGGTGCTCCACCTATTACAAGATGGACTGATCGTGGAGTTGAGGGCTCATGAGCACCATGATCTACAGGTGATTAGCAAGCAAAGGATTAACAATGATCAGATGGCCCTAAAGAGAGACTCTGCCATTGTTTTCGTGACCGAAGTGACTGACCAAAACAAGAAAATACTTCAGGTCATAGAGGAGGCATGTCCAACGGTCTCGGAGTTGGACATTCCTAAGGAAGAATTATCGAGGTGCACATCTGCAAGCTGGCTACAGAGGTGGGCAATGCTCACACAAACATATCGAGGGTTTAGTTGGAGTTGAACCTATCAATCACCGCATTATAGTTGAAGGACCAACCTTCAACTCTGGAAGAAGTAAAGGGGAAGCATGCAACTGCTGTCACAGAGGCAATATCGATGGTCAATAGTGCAGTAGTAGACTAAACACAACTTTTTGAACAATCATTCGAGGTCTTGACGAGCTTGCATGAGGACCCTAATGTACAGTGGATGGAGACAAAAGCATACGAGTTGCAACAGTGCTATGACGAGCTCCAAGGCATAGTGTGAACCATCGCTCTCACGCAGAGATTGGAAAAGCTACAAGTAGCCAAACAGTGGAAGGAAGAGGAAGATGCAGCGTAGTACAAGGAAGTAGTGGTGAAGGTGTGAATGAAGCCCTAGTTGGATAAGGCATATGTAGTTACAACCTCTATTTAAGAAAAGCTTGCGACTTTGCAAACAACTCAATAGAAGCTTCATGCCAACAGTTCATGAGAAGTAATCGAGTAGATGGTTAAAGAAGTAAAGTAGGAGGCCGCACAATGCACTGCCAGGCTTGCGGTCATACAGGTCGAGTTGGGAGGTCTTCGCACTAAGATCTTTACACCCACAAAATGACCTAAGGGTGAGTCACGATGTTTGTGTTGGGGGCTTATTGGGAACGAGATCCCCCAAGGATAGTTTTGGGCTAAAAGCCCAAGTTTTGGGTCAAATTTTGTAATAAAGTTGTAAAGTCTCCACCTTCTTTTGTCACGAAGCGTGAAGGTGTCATGAGTCATAAAGGGTTGTCCACCCTTATTTTGTATAGTGTATATTAGGCTGTAAAGATCTACCCATGGCCCGCGGACCATGGGATTGTATAAAAAGAGCTAAGTAAGTAAGATTTAAGTAGTGATAAGCTTTTAGTGGTAAAAGACAAGGCTCGAAGTCTTGGTAGAGAAGTCTAAGTTTCGGGTCTTAGCATAGGAAGAGGCTCTACAGACGAGTGCATGGAGGCCTAGGGTGGATGTCTGCAGCTGAGTGCGCAGACCCCTATAGCTATGTGTGCAGGGCGGATAGACTCTATAATCATCTAAAGATATCAATAAAGAGAAGTATTCTACAAATTATGTGTATCTATTTCTTGTTAATCCATCTGGTTATATTGCATTTTGGGTTTAGTATATAATTTTCATGTGATGCACAAATATATGTGACTATATTAGTTTATCAAGCGCAAGTAAGAATATATGTTTACGTGACACTAACTGTGATAGTTTAATTAGATAAGTAAGATACTTAAGATAATTTGGGAATGTGTACAATACATTGTCCTAGAAACATGAAAGCACTTGAACCATAGGTTAGGGCTGCGTGAAGTTCATTCATACCCCTTCGTAGAGGTACCAAAGGGAAATATAAAGGACTAGATAGATAGAGCCCTAGAACCCTAGAAAATATCATTTTTATTATATCTATATAACTATATGTATTATAAATTTTTTAATAAAATTATAAAAAGATATATATATTTTTAGATGTTAAATTTACATGTAATGTAAATAATATTACAAATATTTATCATATATCTATCTTAAGTCTAAATCCACAAAGTGTTGAGGGGTCAAATTTATACACGTGTAAACATTTCCCAAGTTATATACTTAAAAAGAGGGGATCCAATTTCTACATGTGTAAACATTTCTTAAGCTATATACTGAAGAAAAGGTTTACATATTTAGTGATTGATTTGTTTTGATACTTGGTATATTTATAATTAAAATGAATCTTTTCTCGTTTAATAGAAATCAACTTAGATCCATTTTAATCCTAGATATATGAAACCACAAATGAATCAAATCTCTTGTCAATTTTTTTTTTCAAATTTTACACTCAAAAAATAATTTATACCTTTACAAATATGATCACACTAAATGTTTAATAAATTTAACTTTAAAATAAATATAAATTGAATATAAAACTTTTCCATTTAAATCTTTAAACCAATACTCTTTCAATTTCTATTACAACTCTTTCTTTTTTTCTCTTTAATAATAATAAAATAACTTTCGAAAATATTAGAAACTTCATTATTTCTTAAGTTAATGTGTAATAAAAAATCCTAAATTATATTCTATTATATATATATATATATATATATATACTATATATATATATATAAATTCTTTATTATTAAAATATTATAGAATAAACTTTATATTTTTAATGTATAAAAAATAAAAATAAAATTCCAAGCGGAAAAAAGTCCAAACCTCTTTAAAGTTATATACCCACTAGTAAGGAAAAAGCATCTATTCATATTTTGTCTTAATATGTGATGTATCTCCATCTTTTAAAAATTTCAAATGTTTCTCAAGAGTGCCAAAGTTTCATGACAGTCAACATCTTTTCCCTCCAATCTCTGTGGAAACCCTTCGCTTCTGCAATTAATTTGTTCTTGTGCGCCCCTCAACTCTATGAAAACTCTAGGTCATGCAATCTATTTCATATAATCTAAGAAACTAAAACATGCCACTCCCACCAAACCTTTTATATTCATACCACTCTCAACCAGTCTCGCGCTCGAATAACGACGAGTGGAGCAAAGTGGGTGCACCTCTTCTTTTGTGTTATATCCAACTAAGATGATGCTGATGTTAGGGTTTCAAACTTGAATGGGGTCAGGTAAGAAGAAAGAAGTCAATATCTCTCCAACAATTCCTTCAACTCCCATGGTCATGACTCCAACTAGCCCTGATAGTCCCCTAATCTTGGTCTATTGTGATGATAAGGTCAAGTTTGGCATGGACCCCAATGCCATCGCCACTATATAGCTCGTGAAAGGGACTCTTAGTGTTGTTTCCATTTTCGGTCGAGTGTGTCAAGGGGAAGAGATTCATTTTCAATTAGGTTGGTCTTGAAAATATTTTGTGGAAGATATTTATTTCTTTTCTCGCAAAGACATAGTCATATCTTTCATTAAATTTGAAAAATAATAGTGTGTTTACTGTGGCATACTTTGTAGAGAAATAACAAGCTATGGTGTAGAAGCTAGGGAATTTGATATTGAGTGTAGTTGATCGAAGCCAAAACCCCTTTGTAATTTAATGCCCAAATGTAAAGCCACCGTGGCTCTAAACCTCCTCTCTTCAAAGGGGTGGGAAACCTCCAAGGACTACTTTATGTCCCGCTCCAACTTACTGCTGGGAGAGTTAAACCACTTGAACAACAAACCCATAAATAAATTAAAGGAAACTATATGCCATTCCAACCATTGTGTATTGTTCCGATAAGATTGCGGGGATGTGTTCCTCTAACGATCTTGCTTCGAAGTAATAAAATAAAGGAAAATTTGATCAAGTTCAGCCTATCGCTTGCTCAAAATCATGTACAAAACCATTTAAGGAAATTCATCCCTTCCCAACTATAATTTGCAGGGTATAATTTAACATAGAAAATAAAAGAACCTCTGCACAACAGGGAAAGACATTCCAACAACACAAATATGTGCATAAAATCTAAATTGAACCTTCAAGGGGTGCACATAATATTCAAAACGTGCAAATGAGACAAGCTCCTTCACAAGATTCCACACTAGACCTCTCGATGCTACAAGTGAGCTACGGAGGTAATTTTATTACTATTTTCACAGTAACAGGGAAATTAGAATTGTTTTTAGGTGTTGTTCCTAAAACATGGATCTATTCACCAACTTCACTAACATAAACTAATTTAAGTCTTGTTTTGTTCATTACATGGACTAATAAGAAAAAGGCCATTAATTAATACTAATAAATATTTAAATAGCCAATCAAGCATTATTGCATGCCATATTCATTAAACTTCCTAATCTGATAAGGAAACTCATGAGGGTCCAACCCCTCTAGTAAAGTTTGACCACATGGTCCTTTAAAATGAATAATGCTCATGAAGCTGAAAACTATTCATGGCTCCTGACATGAGTTCATTAACGGACTTGCCACTTTTCTGTATAGGTGTGGCAGTCATCCAAGTGGCATCCTCTACTGGATGGTCCATCCACTTCACTAAGTACTCATAGTACTTCTTTCCTTTGATTTTCTTAATAACCCTCTTCTCTAAGATATTTTTAGGTTGCAAAAGATTTAGTGAAAGAAAATGGTTTTCCCAATTTATTTTTGATTGCTACTGTTCTTTACTATTTCTTGCTACTGATTTTGAAGGTTCCAAATATTTATAGAGGTATGAAATACTAAAAATAGGGGAAATTCCCAATCCTAGAGGCAATTCTAATTCAAATGCATTATTAGAAAATTTCCTCAAAATCTTGTATGGTCCAATATTTTTCTATTTTAGTTTGTTGTATTCACCTTTTGGAAATATTTCCTTCCTGACGTGAGCTAGTACCATGTCTCCAACCTCTAAAATCTGTTCCTTTTTCCTTAAATCTTCCTAGCCTTTATACTTCATGCTGTTTTCCTGCAGTTTATGCTTGACTTGCCTATGAATTTCCTACATTGCTGCTGTAAACTCTTCCCCTGCTACACTTCTTTGTTCTACTCTTCCTAGATTCCCAAGTTCATAAATTCCTTAGGATTCATTCCATTAAATTTGAGAGAAAATTCTCTACATTTAGTCTTTACAGTTAGGGAGATGCTCTACATTTTCATTAGTTGAGTTAATAGTTTCTCACGGCTAGCATTTCTTGCATAATGTTTCATTGTTGATAATAACCATTGTGGAAGATAATATCTGCTCCTTAAATACAAAGTATAGTAATTGTTTTATAACATGCTTCACTGTTGTTCTTTTAATGGTAGCCTCTTCCTCTAACAAAAGTAAGGTGTGATTATAACTAGAGAGAAGAGTTTGTATATATCATGTATGTAGATATGCGAAGAGAAATATCTCCATAAATACAATTGGAAAATTGATTTGTAGTAAATCTTGTAATCAACCTGGAGATACCTCAAGCAACTATGCTGTAGCTAGTCCCATTAAAGCAAGGATATGAATTGCTATGGTGAAGGGCAACTTTGGCTGCAGGAGGAATTTCGGCACTAGGAGAGATTCCTCAATTTTAACTCTTGTACCAAGATAGATTCATATTTTTTATTTTCTAATTCTTATATTGTTTTCATAATTTGTGGTTCTTGTTAGGATTGGACGGATCAACCATATTACATAGTGAAATTCCAGAAATATCTGACAATATGATTAACTGTGGAAGTCTCCAACCACTCAATCTCATAGTAGTTCAGAGGTTCCTGTGGAAAAAATATAATTACTTAAATTCTCACCCATGAAATATATATCCAACTAATGTATAAAGAAGGAAAAAATTTTGTTGGTCATGCATCCAGTAGAGGAGAATATAGTGTAAAACCATCTAGAAAGTAATATAGCAGTTGATGTTTTAATTTTATGAATCTTTAGAAAGAAATAAAGGTGAGAACATAAAAGCAAATGTACCGTGTTTTTGAGAATGCCTGTAAGTCCATACGCCTGTCCGTAGATGAACACCATATATACTATAAATATACAGTAGATGGGTTTTAAAGAGATGTACATTTCAACTTTTTAGCAGACTAGCATTGTTCTTGTTGGGATATTAAGATTTCAGTATGCATTGTGATGGAAATTCACATTTTCATTGAACGACTTTCTAATCGTTTGTTTAAGTCCATTTCTACTTGTTGAGAATGGCTTAAATATCTCATAGTAAGTAGATGTTTGTATATTGAAAACCCATTTGCATTGCACCATGCTTGATAATATGTATGAAGAAATTACATAGTCTCTACATACAAAATATTACTTAAATGGCTTAAAATTAAGAGCATTTAAATGGTTGTTATATGTTAAGCTTGTGTCATATTCAATATCTAAATATGTATTATTGATTGTCCATACTTCCACCTAGCATGAAATAGAATTATACCACAGTGATTGTATGAGTACACACACATAACCTCTCTAAATCAATTTATTGATAATTTAAGATATTTGTATTCATATTTTTTGTTTATAAGGTGAAGGGGTGTGTTACATAAACCCTTGACTCCATTTTACGAATTGGAAAAGTAAGGGTGTTTCAGTTGATGAATTTCCTTTTGTATTTTCAGAGGGATAAAATTAAAATATGATGCAATAGATTCCAAAGTGAATATTATATGATGTTGAGGACCAACATTACTAGCTCCTCCTCTTCGGATTGCTTGTCTCTGATGAGGAGGCATGGTAGTTGAAGCGAGAGGGTAATTCTAGCCACCCATAATAGGTCTAAGGAAAACTAAATAAACAAATGGATTAAAAGGAATCTAGACTGACAAACCAACACACCAACAAGTCATCTCTTGAACACCCAAGACATCTTTTAATATCAAACAACCATTCTCTACATTTAGGCTTGACATTTAGGAATATGCTCTACATTTTCATTAGTTGAGTTAAGAGTTGCTCATGGTTCTAGCATTTCCTGCAAAATGTTTCATTGTTGATCATCACCATTATGGAAGATAATGTCTGCCCCTTAAATACAGAGTATGCTAATTATTTTATAACATGATTCACTGTTTTTTTCTAACAGGAATATATTTTTAAAAATGGTTTCTGTAAAGAAATTGAACAGCCTTCCCATAAGAGACTAAATAAATGCTAAATTTATGGCATCGGAGGCAGAGTGCAGTGGGAATGTCCCTTAGCTAGGTGGTTGGGGTGTGTTACACACATGGTCATTCCTCATAGATAATTGTGCCTTGTCTAAATATAAAACAATAAACTAACTAATGATGGAGCATGCATGCATGCTTGTGCCCCCTACAACCTATCTTCATAACATCATCACTCCTCCCAAAGAAAATTATTATTGTGCCTAGCTTCATCTTCTATCAATTCTGCAAACACATCTTGAGGTATTGATCTAGTGTTATTGTTGTGGTATGAAGGAGAACCAACTATGGAGAAAACAAGGTAAAAATCTAACACACACAAGCTAGGATTCTGACAGAAATTGGCCCAGTTTTTCTTGCCATCAACTTGGGACTGTCAAGGATGTAACTCATTGGAGGAAGCCAGAAATTTGAATTTTTGAACAACTTTAGTGATTGATTACATGTTTATGTCCACGGGTTATTGAATCCTAATTGTCAAGTCTGCAACTATTTCTATGATATCTTTAGGTTTTTTAGCATTCTTTTCTTTACTATAAATTAGTCCTATACAAAGCAAGCCTCAAATAAGTTTGATTTCAAAAATTGCAAAGCTTCAATTACCTTATGAATCGCTTAAGTTTCATTGTTGAATGTTGTCTTCCATTGTTTTGATTTTTATTTGGATACATGCCTTAAGTTCAAGAGCTATTATAGTCCAATATATAAGATAAGATTTTTCAGAACCTTTATTGAAGGTTTGCAACTTTATTGACTACTCAAATTTATCTGGTACCTTAGAGCTAGCTACTGGCCTCATTGAACATGTCTGTAAGTCAAAAGGAGCAAACAAATCAAGCCCAAGGCATTTTGTGCATTGATGCTCCCCATCATGTGCTTGATATGGTTGAACCTTCACTGATTTGATGTGAAGGTATTGATTTTTCTGGTTCTTTGAATCCTTGTTAATAATAATAATTAACATTTAAAAATTTAAAAAAAGTCTTTCGGTAGAAATCACATGAGAGATTTTTTTTTTGTTTTTGGCTGACGTGTTTCGAACCAACAAGTGTGGTTCATCATCAAGATTGTTAATTTAAGGATACTGACATTTTTTTGGATATTGTCTACTTTGCTATGTTATTTTTTAATCATATTTTGAATACTCGGAGATGTGTATCATGCACTTGTTCACTTGTTAGTGCTTGGAATGTTGGAAAGAACTGGAAACATAACTTTGTGCATTAAGGAGAAGGTATTAGAATATGTATATTTTAATGATCTAGTATTTCTTTTGTTCGAATGGGTAGGCAGTTAATAACGAGGCATCTTTGTGTCTCAAATAATTCAAAGTCCTAAACTTCTTGTTGACCTTCAAGATTATGATTATTCTCTGGATATGTGGAGCCTTGGTAGTATGTTTACTGGAACGGTAAGCAACAAAACATTCTCAAGGGAACACATTTAATTATCCACACAAATGCTTTGCATGAGTAACTTTCCCTTTGTTACAATAGTTATTTTAAGTTTTATATGTTGTTTTGCTTATGAATTTTTATTGATTTATTTATTGTTGAAGATCTTTCGTAAGGAGCCATTTTTTGATGGGCATGATAACCATGATCAATTACTTAAGATATCAAAGGTGAGCCTTATATGAAAAAGAAACTTTCTTATCTTTTTCATGGTTTTCATTCTCCTTTCTTTCATTATTTTGACATGTTCTACAGACATTCTATGAAGAATCTTAGGGATAATTTCTAGGTCAATAATGTAAATTTCATAGATCTATGTTCTAAATCTCCTATTGGTATGATTCCTTGGCTTTAAGCTAATCCCAATTTACTTTTATATCATGTAATGAGTTTGACATTAGTTTGGCGCAAAAGTAACAACTAGCAGAAATAGATATTGAAGTAGTTCACACTTGCAATTTATTGCTTGATATGATCTAAAGTCTTAGATTGTACCTTTCTTATGAATCAAAAACATGATATTCAGAGCACAAAGGAGAGGGTTGAAGAAAAAAGAAATAATGTTTCATTGTTATACTTCATCTGATATTATATTTACATGCAAAAAATATTGTGTGTTTCTTTGACAAATCCTTTTCCAAAGATTTTCAAAGAAATGGGTCTTATGAAAACTTTATAGCCAAGTAATTTGAATGCATAATGTATTCTATTGGTTTCAATTTAGGGTCCTCATTATGAGAACCAAAAGCTGCAAAGCCTTCAAAATATCCAGGAACTCGTAGATAGATTGTAGTTGTACTACAAATGAACATTGAATATAACCTGAGAAATGCTCCATAATGTAACATGAAACCATAGACGAAGGGCATTGTATATTTCATCCTCTCCCCATAAAGAGTCGCTTGGGACTATGCTAGAGATAATTCACCAGAGCATTGGAGTAGTATTGGTTGTATTATCAAGAGATAAGACAAGTAACAATTACCAGAATCCCTACTTTGACACTCCTAAATTTAATCACAGGTTCTAACCATGTGAAACCTTGCCTTTAGGTTCTCTAATATAAGCCTAATTAAGAGAACTCTAGAGTGTTATTGTCCCCTTCCTTAGACAACTTTGGGGAAACCCTCGAGCAGTTTCCTCACATTCTGTGAGTGGTGCCCAATGTAAATGATGTTGGTAGATGTGTGCCAACCCTCAAGGGACCCGAGTGGATTACACCTTGTGATATTCGAGGTCATTATCGCTTTGACATTGCAAGTCAAACCACTTGAACTAACCACTGGGGCTATAAAAGAATGTTATATATATATATATATATATATTGTCTTTTTTCTCCAAAAAAAGCCTCATGAGTATTTTTTTCTCCAAGGAGAACACTTCGTGTATATCCCTTCAAGTACTTTTCCATGATCCATGGATGGTAAATTGGCTAAAGTAGTGCCACTAATTAGAGAGCTTACCTGCTAGGGAATGCGAGACTCGAATCTGTAACTTTCCCAACTTTTGGTAAGAGATGTCACATTTGTCTCACGACAGCTTTGCATACATGCCTTACATATCAGTAAGCTAATTTAAAAAAAAAAATGAAAGCACATATGTTAGAGATTTCAATGCAGACTCTGAAAGTTATCTACATATCACAAAACCTGTGAGCTGTGTCAACAAACAGATATTGTTCATGTATATATAAAACAAAAATACATCATTGGAGAAGTCTGTAGAGAATTTTGTAGCTAATATTCATGAATGAAATCATTTGCATCCCACGTTGACAAATGGAAATGGTCCAATTACCTAGACCCATCCCTAATGCCTCTTTTGAAACGTCGTCAGCTACATTGTTATTGTCCCTATATTGTGAGACAAAAGGGTCTCTCTCCCTCTCTCTCTATGAATCATTTGGAGAGAAATATATATATATATATTTCTCTCTCTCGAAATCATATGGAGACAAACCCGCGAACTCTATCCCACCCAATAGTTGTTTGTATACATGCTCGAATTGTTCTGACTTTCCTTCTAAGAATACGGTACGGTAATACTCAGAATTGAGTTCATGGCCTTTTCTTTTCTTAGGGAGAAATTCTATGCATAAGATTTGTGAAAATGTAATGAGCAAGGTCATGGGAAGAAGAAGCAATGGAAGATATGTATTTTGAAAACTAGAATGAAGAGTGGGTAGGAGATTCCTCAAATTTGACATTCAATGAGGGTTGTTTTTGCATGCGTAAAAGAATTATCGAGTTAAAATAGTGAGCTCTAATACCACTACTAGCTAGGATGAATAACTCCATGCTTAAATGAATTTATTCAACTCATAGCATACATATATACAAGAGGAATTGACCTTTGGTTTCATATTCTTAAGAGCTCCAAATGACTCTTCTAATTCACCTATGACCCTTCATATTTCTCTTAGATTAATACTTACAAAGTTATTCACAATGTACCTCAATCTCTAAGGATTATGTATTTAACATTTCCCCCTTAATTCAAAGGGGTTTCTTTCGAGTCAAAGCATCGTTCTCAACATTTCAAACTTTTCTCTTCCAAGTGCTTTGGTGAAGTTGTTTGCTATTTTCTCCTTTGAGAATCAATCTCTCAAACAAATTATTTTTTCTTCTAGATGGTATTAAAATAGATGGTACTTAGTGTTGATGTTCTTGGTTCGATAAGGGATTCTATGATTCATGGCCAACTTTACTACATAAGTATTGTCAACCAAAAGAGTATAGTGTACATGTTTCTCCTAAAACTTTTATAGGTATTTTCCTGAGCACATAATCTTTTTGAAACTTTCACTTCTTTCTTCCCTCCCTGCTCTCTGAAGATTTTTGAATTTTGTACTTCTCACTTCCACTCCTTGCTCCCAATAGACTTAAGCTAGATCCTTTAATTTCTAGGCTTAAAATGTGAGAAAGATCATGGACAATATAACTACCAATGGGTGCCAAAATAAACTCAAGGAATGGTAAGACTAAGAACTACATAGGCGATCCAGGGAACTCCATGCAAACAAGATAAGAGAGTTGAGAAATTCAACATATTTAGAAACAAAAATGTTTTTCCTTGGGGATCTAGTTGTTATCTCATGTGAAACCTTGAGGATTAACTTATGAGGTGCCTTGAGTGGAACTGTTGTGCTTGTTACTATTAGATAGAGGACTTTTAGTTTCTATATCCTCTAAAATATGGATTAAAAGGTCTGTAATTAGGCGTAGACTTCACAATTAAGGGCATATTAGGCCTGATGATAGTGTTGGCAAGACAATCATGACCAACTCAGGGCAGTGAGTGTCGTGGGAAATAAAGGATGAGGGGGATGGCGTGAATAAATGAATTCTCTACTAAACTCGACCAAAGAAAAGATCCAGTATCCTAGGTTAGAAGTATTCATTACCAAGTGTATTATAAATAGGTTCAACAAAGCATTAACATATGAGGCTACATATGGCATGCCAATAATGGCTTCAGCCATAAGGTTGAGCAACCACAGGAAAATCTTTCAAGAGATTGTGGATGTGAGTCTTGGTGCCATTTTAGGAAAATCACATGCATATCATTGTCTTCTATTCAAAAGTACACTGTCAGGAAGAAACTATAGCTTTTGTCTTATGTCTGTGTGATGTGGATTCTAATTCATAAATTTCACCCCTAGAAGAACCAGTCCAAGGGATGAAAAAACTTTGCAAAGACTTAAATTGTGAGTAGAGAAGCATGTTGTTTCAGTTGATGCTTCCTTATATTTGAAAAAAACCCATGGATGACCCTGCTGAAGCATCCATGCAAAATTCCTGACAATGTCACATACTACAAGCCTTTTTTTACATTAATATTTTTGCTTGGAAATATTTCAATTAGAAATGAGTTCCATTATGTGATTCAAGATACATGCAATCTCTTTTCTTCTCACCATGGTTTTAATTATACATAATTATTCCATGATGTTTTAGTATCCCGATAAAATGTTGGGTTGATAGGAAAATCTGTGAATGCTTCTTATGGTGCTGTTTGTTTCAACATAGAGTTGGTAAAATTAATATATTCTGTCATGCTGAAGCATATTCATAAAATCTAAGGCTTGTGTGTGGCTTGGTGAAAACAAACTTCTAACTTATGTTAAGTTTGAAATTAAATGGTGGATTTTACTGTTATGTATTAAGGCATGGAATATGTAATGCGACCGTGATAAATTCCAACTTAGGATGTATGATAAATTTCAAATTAGTTACGACATCTGAGATGCAATTGAGACAAAGTTAAACTTAATTAGGGTATCCGAGATTCAACTAAGATAAATTTCCAACTTAGTCAGGGTACTGAGTTGCGATCAAGATAAATTTTAACTTTAATTTGTGAAACTCCAAACATTTTTTATGAAAAGGTTTTAAAAGAAGTTTCTATGTTTCAAAATGGTCATACAAGTAGTGGGGTAATGTTTGGTTTGGGAATGGCCCTGTCAGTCTTGGGGATCCATAGTAAGTTTCATGGCGATATGGTGAGAGATGTCCCATTCTTAAGTGCATCCATATAAGGGTTTTTTTTATAAGTGAAATGAGTTTGTGGAGTTAAAATTACAGCGATGATTAAAATTTCAGGTTGGAAATGACTAGGCATATCAAATCACATGGAAAAATGCATAGACAAATTTCATGTGTGGGCCTTTCACGTATTTTTATTCCTCACTTTTCCATTCAAGATGGGGTTAAAAGAAGAGAAATTTTGTTTTTTTCTTAGTCATAGTTATAAGTGAACACATTAAAAACATGGGAATGGCACTATTAACTCCAAAAAAGGTAAAATCCAGTTCATGGTAGAGCAAAGGAAAGTGGGAAATATCGACAAAAACAAATGAAATATGGTATGGAGAACCTCAAGTAAACTTATAGTATATACTCTCATTAGCCGTGAAAATGAAAAGAGAAAGCTAGTACGGAAAAAAACAATTATAAATTTAGTATATATGCCCATAAACCATCAAAATGCATAGAGAAACCATTGAAATAGGTGAATTTAGACATAATTTAGTTTAGATAACTTTAAACTTTGGTTTACTTCTAAAATTTTAAATATTCTTGATATTACTTGGAGTTTACATCAAAGAGTTGAGAACAACTTAGAAAAAAAATAAACAGAAGGGAGATAAATAAAGATCGCTTTATTTTTAATATCTTTGCATTTTGTTATCATGGTTCCCATATAACAATGAATGTCCCAGTCACAATCGACTTAAAAGTTGAAATTAGTTGATGTCACTGTCATGGGCTATTAAAGCTTTTGTTTTCAAATATTACTGAAAACTAAGCTAAGCTTCTGTTTTCTCACACCCCTTATTTATAGTACCTTCAAGATTAGTTCTAATATGAAGAAATATATTAAACTACAAATTATCTCTTCTCTCTCTTCCCTCTATTTTTGGTGGGTGGGGATATATATTTTGAGGATCCAGGTATACAACACATAATGGTTTGGTTTAAGTGTATTTAGTTCTCTCATTGAATTTTATGTGATAGTTGAAGGAACACAATTATTTACCATTATTCTAATTCAATCATGTCATAGTTGTTGAAGATGAAAATTTTTTATTCCTTTCCCAAACCAAGTGAATTTTACATGTTTTAATTTCTGCAATCATCATTTCAATTAGTCACTTAGAGCTTTTCTATTGCTTTTTTTATTTCAACTAACATTTGTTAGGATTGGATATGCTCTATTCCGGACTTGTTAACATTTCTACTTTTATTTCTTGCCTAATTTTCCTTCTGAGGTATTATATCATGCTTACTTTCTTGTTCTTTAAATATTTTCTCTTTTAAGTAGCCCACTTCATATGAGAGGGAATTCCTATATGAAATGTATCATGGACTGTAATGATTTCTATATATGCTCAACATGAGCATGGCAAGAAGGCTTTGAAACTCTCTTGGGGGTGAAATGTTTGGGACAAGAGGTGGTGCAAAAGAGTGTACCTTCAAAAGTATACCTTTTTCCTATTCCAGCCTAACAACCCTAAAACATGGAAATATGAATGACGCTGGAGATTTAATATATAAAATGTTGTCTGACCGAAATTCTCTGGTATGTTTGACCTTGTTGTATACCTGTAGAAACCATGGAAATGTGGATTTAGGGAAACAAGAAAAAAAACATATTCTCAAGTTGGAATCACAAGATGCTCTAGCATATGTGCTTTTTTCCAATATATATGCTACAACTAGAAGGTGGGATTGTCTCACAAATGTGAAGAAAAGGATGAAAGAGAAAGGATTGAAAAAAGTAACCATGAGTCAGTTGGATTGAGGACAAAGGTAGGGTTCATAGTTTCATTGTCAAATTTAGAAGGAACCACAAATAAAAGTGATATATGAGAAGCTAGAGGAATTAACCAAGTTGATGAAGGAGGAAAGTTATGTGCCTAATACAAACTTTGTTTTGCACGACGTAGAGGATGAGAAGAAAGAACAATTTGTATCCGATCATAGTGAGAAATTAGCAATTGCATTTGGGCTTATTAGTATTCCTAGAGAATTCCTATTCGAATCATTAAGAATATTTTCATTTGTGGTTATTGTCAAATTGCTTCCAAACTCATTTCTTAAATTGTAGGGTTAGAACTTATTGTGAGGGATGCCAGTCGATATCATCATTTCAAGGATGAAATGTGTTCTTGTGGGGATTTTTGGTGATACTAAAATAAGAGACAATTATATGTATGTGATTCCATCCTACAAAGAAAACTGATTGATTCCTAATCTCTAGCCTCTTGCATCAACAATGTATACTCCAAGTATTGGAAGATGATCAACACTAGATTAACAAAAAGTTGATCCTTGACCTTGCTACATTTAGGATCAAAGCCCAACCAGTCTTTATGAGAAGACATGGGTAATGTAAAATTGTATTTGCTTGGTATTGCGAGCCCTACTATTGGAAAGCACTATTTTGATCTAGTTTCATGCCCCACTATTCTCTTTTATTTCTAGTATCTTGTTACCTAGAGTCGAAGGACACAATTACCATTACAGAAGATAGTTTTTCCCAAATTTTGTTTCTTTTCTTCTGTTTATCAAACAAAACATATAGCAACAAGACTTGTTGTCTCTAGATACAATCTTAGGGAAGGTATTTAACTTTTGAAAGATTGGATACTTGCTTGAAGAAATATCACAAAATGGTGCTACATGTTGATGGGATGTAGGAAATGGATTAAGTGATAGGTGAAGCCTTTCACACCCTTGTAAGATCACTAGGCTAGTCCAAGAACTTTTCCACTAGAAAGAGCTCCTAAAAGCTGACCAATTTTACTATGTACAAAACATGCATTGATATATAGACCATTTCAGTGCTTGGAATGAGTAATGAATGCCAATTTAAAGCTAACTTGCAACATCCATCTCATTATTTTAGTAATCGATATTCTTTGGGAAAAATATCGAAGTGTTTTTACCTCTAATAAACGTATTGGAGAATTGACATTCAGCCATAGAAGTCTGTGGTAAAATGTGTGATCGCAGGACGCTGCAACTCCTTGTTTCTAGTGAACTTTCTCATGAGGCTAAGAACAAAAGCATGGTTATAAATAAAGTTGGGGACGCTCTTAGCCATATCAACCAGCTCCTTGATGAAGGAGATTTTCCCCATATACTCAAGAAGCAAATTGATATAATGTGTTGCACATGAAGTCTAGCACAATGTGCGATGCCTCTCCATAAGCATCTTGCCGGGAGACACATAATTAGTTTTATTGTCTGTTATGACTTGCACCACATTCTATCCGCCAATATCCCGAATGAACCCATCTAATAATTCACATATCATTCTTGCCTCTTTGATATGTGATGATGCATCCACTGATTCAATAAACATGGTACCTTTAGGAAAATGTACCAAGAAATTTAGAAGGGTCCTACCCTTTCTATCTGTCCAACCGTGAGACATCACTGTACATCTAGAAACTTCCCATTTTTTTTCAACTTTGCCAATCTAGAGTTGATATCACGCTTTTTTGCTTGAAGAATTGGCCCCCACAACTCCTCATATGTAGCAATTTGGTACCCTTGGCCCACAAAAACAATAACATCACACATTGGCTGCCAAAATGGATTGGTTTTGGTGATGCTAAGAGGTAAGCCGCTCCAAAAAAGACACGCCCCTATGACTCTATCTGCTTCTTGCTTCTCCTTGTTTTTAACAATTAATTTTATGCTAGGTTGTGCTCCATGTCTTGCTCACTAAACAAAAAATGGTGCCCTCGCACTAGCAATAGCAAGTGATGCTATGGAACTCCTCCCCCTACCCTCAGCATCAAAATCAGAAGAAGATATCCCAAAATATCTACCTACACGTTCAACCTGGTTTCTTTCTATCTTTTCATTAATTACTTCAAGATCCTTTTGTATAACTCTGGACTAGAAACTATACAAATCCCAACATCATGTCTAGTGAGTCTAGTGAGATGGTATTTCAATTGCGTAACCCCTCCTGTCATCCTAGTCCCACCCAATTTTCATAATAGATATGCCTAATTTTTCCCACCATCAGGCTGCCCATACTCCCAAAATCGGTCTAAGGCTTTTGGCATATTTGGATTTTGTTGTGAGTTAACTCAAACCTAGGGCACCAAAAAAAATTAGGAATTAATAAGTAATAACCACCTCATTTTACAAAATATTGTTTTTATACATTATTTGCAATGTGAATTTACTAAAAAATCATAAATGACAATAAGAGGGTGCATTTGAAAGTTAAAAAAATCAACTGGAGTTTGTTGTCCAAATATGGAGAAATCCCTTTCATTTGCTCATAGGCATGAAAATCAAAGCAAATGGAAAAAAAAAAAGCAAGAAAAATGTTTGTAGGAAAATATGCAAGCAAGAATAACCCTAAAAATATCAAAAAAATCATTAACATAGGGGTTTATTAGAAGATACTTGTTACTAGAAGAAATGAAGATTGTCTCACTGTTCTTCAATCTTTGATCCACAAAATATCATTGTTGGTGGTGATAATGGCTATTCAAACCTTGAATCCTCCTTGAAAGCAAGCATAATGCTCTCCCCTTCCTTCTCCAACAATTAGAAAACAAAACGAGGGAACAATAAACGAATTCGGCCTTTTCTAGTCATAATGATTAATTTTTTTCCATATGTGTTATCGGGAAATCTAGTGTCCATGCAGAGCTACTAGTCCCATTAAGACGGGTAGCTATCTTAGAAACAAATAAACTAGAGTTACTTTCATTTTCCTTTATGAGAAGTAGATAGGAGAGGAGCAAAGAATACCAACCTCAATCTTTCACTTGGTTCCTTGCTTGTTCCTTCTCCCCTATGACAGATATTTCCCACTCCTTGCTTAATTACCCTGCTTTAGAGAGTACGTGTAATGTCAAACCATCATAATACCTTCAAATTATAGAGATCTACAATCATAAACAATATAGGGCCAGACATATATTGACCACACAATTGCATATATCATCAAACATACAAGAATGTGGAGGAAAAATTGAATAGTTTTATTGATATAAAGATTAGAAGAGAGGATTACAACCCATCGATCTGACCCAACGTCATCCTCCTAGCATGAAAGCCCTTCTTCACCTCATGAAAAGCTTAGATCAACCAAGACTATGATGTTCCACCAAGAAACCAACAACACTTCCTTACAAGATACAAGACTCCAGCCTCTGGATCTCTGGGATGAGCGATCCATATATAGATGTTTGCAAGGGGGTGAGTCAGCTTCTGGGATTTCGATTAGTGTCCTCTCTCTAATAGTTCTTTGTTCCAATTGAAGATTCATGATCTCTTACTCATCCCTGGGCAAATTCAGAGAGGCAAGTGTCATAGGAGAAGTTTCTGGAAGATTCCATGGACATACACATTGCAAACTGTCTCTGCCATTTGTCTACTCTCACCCATCGAACCTTACAGAAGGGATTTTTAGTATGTATCGCACTTTTTTCATGTGGCAGGTGAGATGCATTGCACCCTTTGCACTGAGTAGTCTGTATGGTACAGTTTTGACCAGTTCTAAGCAGTTTTCCATGGATAACTTCTGGGAGATGATGTAATGAACTGACCTTGTTCCTTTAGGGTATGAAACAACAATTTTAGGGACTCAGAATCCATTGGTTTATGGACATATATGATTGGGGTTACAGTTCCCAAATATGTCTATAACAATTTCCCCCTAAAGCATGAGGTCGTAAATCTTTTGATGTCGAGTGAAATGCTTTATCATGAGGATTCAAGGTTTTTCAAACTGGAAGGCAGCCTATAATAAGATACAATAAAATACATTATCTTCATAATATTTTCATGATAAAGTTGAGACAGGAATTCCCATCGTCAGCTTTATAAATTCATTTTCATGTACATAGGACAGACAACCATCTGTGTAGCAGACTGATGATTCTGATAGAGTCATCATCCTGTGATTTGGATGATCATCTGTGTAGCAATGATGTAGATTGTATGTCTTTATTTTCCAAAATATATCGCAGCCCGGATAGATGAAACTAGATCCGGGGTCTTCAAACTCTTCAATCTTCGCCCAAAGTACAAGTCGATTAATGTGAAAAATGTTCTGGAGTCGAACATGGAAAGACATCGCGTGCTTTCCAACCAATGATGTAAGTTGTTAATAGGTGCGGGAGGAATCACCAATAATGATGATGACCCTCAAGGTACTACAGTAGAATTCACGTGGTGTGAAAATGGAACTTGGCGTCGAACACCATTCAAAATATTTCAGTCAAAGGCCATCGATGTAAACTTGTCGCCGGATGTGAGAAACTTGCCATTGATGCATACAAGCTTCAATGTACTAAAAGGGTTGTTCCTAGGTTGACTTCTTGGATAATGAGCTGTCGTCGACAAGAAGTGACTTGTTGTAGGAGGGCCTTAATGAATCCCACATCTATGACACAGAATGGAGCAAATGATTTTGTGGAGGTGAAAACAATCTGATGATACAGGGTTCAAGGTGGCAGTCATGAAAGAATGGAGCATGAATGTATTGGAGTGGATGAGACACAAGCTGGGTTGGTGAATTCTCTGAGTGATTTGTCTTGAACATATCGACAACACTAAAATGGATTGGTAGCATTAACCCGAAAGATGGATGGTATGATGGACCAATGGTAATATAACTGGTGAACGGAATAACCCAACTCAACTCAATCATGGTGATGGAGTGAAAGTGTCATGTTCAAGAGTGACTTGCTACCAATAAAGTTTCTTTAAGTTTTCTTCCCAATTTTCCCCAATCATTGCTAACCAGTACCTCTTTATTTTTATCAAGCTTGACAAGAATAACATATGCTTGTTCTATAAGTTTCCCTTCGGGAAAACCCATCGCTATGTTTTAATGAGCCTAGCAACAATGAAACTCGTTCTTGTCTATATGGACAAGCTTGTTGCTATTGGTTTTAACAAGTTTAATGACAAAGATAACTCGGTCGTTTTTCAATTTTAGAGAGTCTGAAAAGGGGTAGAAAGGAAACTCCAGTAATCCTTTTTCATCATATAATCCCTTAAGTCTGAAAAAGTATAAAATAATATGAAAGGGATGAATTTTCGATAGTTTTAATGAGCTGAACAAGACAAGCACTCGATCATTTTGTGTAATAATCCCTCAGGTCCAAAAAGATTAAAATCTAGAGGAGGGATAGCACTTCTGATAGCTTTAACGAGCTAGGGAGGCCAATTGCTTGGCAATCTTTTCATATTATACAATTCAGATGGAAAGAGCTTAAAGGAGACTCGTTTTTGAGGAATGAGTGATATTTTCATGTAGCAGCTAGTTCTAGGTAAGGTTTGGAATTTTCCAGTCATGGAAATGCTACAAGGATGGCTAACAGAATTACTCATCGTAGCTGTTCCTCAAAAGGGCAAACAATCAAATGGAGGTGTATGATCGGCTAAAATAGAGTGGAGGTGATGGTAAGAACGCGATCAAGGCTCAAAAGCTGATGATAATACATTCACAATGGTTATTTATTGGAGATTGGTTCTTTTTTTAATGAGCTTAAACTCTGGTGGAACATATGCTTGCTTAGGTTTAATTTTTAACAAGCTTGAACTTTGCATAAAGCTGCTTGTGATAATGGTCATTGATAATCGATTCATCGTTAACACTATGTTCTTTTGACGGTCGTTCTATCTATTCAATTCCTCAATCAAATTGATTAGAAATGAGAATACATGCTTGAAAAATGAGGTAAAACACTACTACCCTACTCGCATTACGTGAAAAGTAATTTAAAAGTAGTTTTTAACCCTCATTTTACCATTTCATTTGAATTTCGGATTGTTGGAGCTTTGGACGTGTTTTCCCCCTTGATTTTCACTAGTTGATTCTAGGAGATTCCACACACGATTTTTGGCGTCGTCTGGACCAGGTAGGAGCTAAACCTAAGATCTTCAGTTGCATTCTTTCCTTTTTGAATCCTGAGCATGTTTCCTTGCTATCCTGATCCTTTGGGGTTTCAACAATTCGTTCTCCCCCCATCGCACCGTGTGTATATCGAAAGGTGTGATGCATACTGGGCTACCCATTGGCCAGTCAGTATGCATCTCACCCAGTACATAGCTGGGGTGCAATGGGCATAAGGAGGGAAACTTGTGCACTATTGTTTCATGGAAATTTTGCCTGTTTTTTGCCAAATCAGGATCTTGACTCTTCTTTTGTTTGTTTTTTAGAGATTCATCGGAGAAAAATGGTTGTTACATGGTGAGAATGCAAGCATGAAGAAGAGGACATGGTTGCTTTACATGATCTGAGTACGGTAACTGCATTTTGGAACTGTGGTTTGATCAATTTCTTTCGCATATCCAGCGTAAGGAAACAAATCAACTTGTTGCAATATTTCCTCCATGCATGGGATCATACCAACCAGGTGTTCCAGATCAAAGGCAAATCCATCCCCTTGATTGTTGTGGACATCTACTTTTTGACCGGTTTATCGAGGCGTGGTGCCCCTCTCTCACTATTAGGTTCTGCCAATGGGGGCGAATCCGTGAGGCATTATTTTCACCAATACTATAGAGAAGGATCTCAGCCAAGTAGGGATGCCAAGATTAACATCTGAGATGTCGTTGGTTGGTCCTTGAGGACTATCTTGTTTACCTTTGCTAGACTAGCAAGTAGTGTGGCTCTTCACTTGGCCAACAGGTCCTATATGCAGTACGCCTTGGAATGCCTTGAACCGAAGGTGTTCAAATGGTGTGATGAAGTACTTCCGGTGATAAAAGAATAGCTTACCAAGGTGAAAAATAGACGATCTCAGAACTTTGGCTATGGTTCCATTTTGACTGTTTTCACCCTAGAGAAGATCCCACTGATGCAGCCACAGTACATTTCACTTCGTTCGCCACCACTGACTGAGCCACGAATGCAGAGATGGGTTGACCTTATGGCCTGACATGCTAATCAGCCACAAGTTTCTTTCTCTAATGCTTTCTTCGAGTGATTCAACTCTCAAGAGATGGTTTATGCCAAGTTTATGTATGCTGGTATGGATTTCCGCCGTGACCTAGATTTGGTACTGCGGGCTGGCAAGCAATGGAGTGTTATACGTAAAATCTCTGACCATATCCCTATTTATTGATTTTATAATGTTCTTATGCTTTCTTTCATTCAAGACTAATCAAGACTCATGTGCTCCTACAGATATCGGACCAGTGTGACCAGTAGTGCTCCTGAGAGCACCAACTACCATTCTAGTAGGAGAGGCTGTAGGGAGGGCTATACTTCGTGACCTATATGTGGCCAATACTCTTACAACATTGCAGGATCAGATTGAGGGTCTCACCCTTGGTATCCCGGATGCGAGGACTCACGAGCTACCTCGGAGATTACAACGACATACTACTAGCATGCTGAGTCGATGGACTAGACTTTTATGCATGATTGCACATGCGGTGACTTGCTATCACCAGCACCATTAGACTAGGGTACCCCCTAGCATTTTGAGTCTTTAGGTCATTTGACCGATTTTGTCTTGGACACAAAACACTATGTGTAAACCATAAACAGTTATATATTTTTGATTTTCGAAGCTTTATTTTGGTTAAGTTATATGATCCTGATGCAAATATTGATGAAATGCTTTTCTTTTATAAATGTCGCAAATGTCTATCTAACACATAATTTTCCAATGAATCTATTAGTGTGTTTAAGTTTCTAGAAATATCTTGATATCGGATAGAATCACACTGTCTTTCCAAAATTTTGACCCTTAGGAACATGTGATAGATAGATGGATTCCACACAGAATAGATGCCGGTGAGCTGTAGAATGATGTGTTGTGAGTCTAGTTTGACAACAAGTTAGCGTATGCCATGCACGATGGCATCAAAGAGAAGCTCTATCAATGCACTGTATTCAATGATATTGTTCGTTGATCAACCAATACATACCCCTCTGAAACTCACTAACTTGTCGCTTGGACAAAGATGGCCCAGGTCGTAGAAGATAGGTTTTGCGAACTACGACTTGCTCCGTTGGCATATCCAAAAAATGATTCCAATAGGTTTGACATCTGCAACAAATGCGAAAGTGGATTACCTAACCAAAATGATTACTCGTAGCGAAAGAAAAAATGTAACAAAATCATATGAAGAGGTTACTATACTGAGTCAAGCATAGTAACACTTAAAGTACAACCCGTTTCGGGGTTGCGACAGTGGAATCCTGTCATAGTCCACTAACTCATAGGCTGTTTTTGCTAATACACACTTAACAATATAGGGGCCCATCCATAAAGACTGGAACTTACCTTCTCCAAACTTATCGGACTCCTGGTTGTAAAGTAAGACCAGATCACCTTGTGAGAAGACATAGGGTTTGAAATTCTTGTCAAACTGTGCCTTGACCCATTTCTTATGTGCTTCGTTAGCCAAGGTGGCATCATGATAGGTTTCATCCAATTGGATTAATTCCAAGAAATAAGTGTCTTCTTCTAAAGTTCCACGGAGAAGATCGATTGCGGGACGAGATTTCACACTCAACTGGTAAGATTACTTCCAAGCCGTACACCAGCTGAAAGGGTGTAAACCCGATCACATTTCTCACCGATGTCTAGTATGCCCACAAGGTTGAGTATAGGATTAGGTGCAAGCTCTGTTTATGGACTCCATTCATCCTTTGCAGCATGCGCTTCAGGACTTTGTTGATTGCCTCAACTTGCCCGTTAGCTTGCGGATAATACGGAGTAGAGCTGTCGTCGGACAGTCCTAATTTCATAGCCAACTCAACCATCATGTGATTTCAAAAATGTGATCCATGATCTGTGACTATAGCTTGTGGAACACCGAATCTGGAGACTACATGATTGAGAAAGAAAAGAGCAGTCATTTCGTCATTGTTGTTTAATGTAAGCATCACCTCGGCCCATTTCATAAAATAGTCAATTGCGACTATGAGATACCCATGCCCCTCGGCCGAGGTGGGGTTACATGTCATGAAATCTATGCCTCATTTAGCTAATGTCCCAACAACAACTATTGGTTGCAGAGGTGTGGGTGGTATTCTGGTTTTGCGATCGGAGATTTGACAAGCATGGCAACTTCTAACTACAGTTATGCAATCCTTGAACATTGTTGGCCAAAAGTATTCTGCTCGTAAAACCTTTTGTGCTATAGTATAACCAGATTGATGCCCCCCACATGCACCTGAATGACAGTAATTCAGGACTTTTTCGGCCTCCTCATGGGTGAGGCACCTCTGTAGAACTGTATTGACACCATGCTGGTAAAGCGTATCACCGATGATCATGTAGTATTTTGCTTGGTATCGAGTATGTCGTTGCTCTAAGCGGGAGTTATTAGTCCTATATGTTTAGGTCTAGAGATAGATGATTATATCTCCATACCACGGATCGCTTGAAGGTATCAGAAACAAAGATTCATCCACGATTGTTTCATTGGATGTTGAATCATTGGATGGTGATGGGAAGTCACATAGTAACTCCGTGAAAACCAGGGCTTTCTTTGATTTGGATTTCATGAATTCCAGATCAAACTCTTGCAAAATTGCTATCCATTTCGAATATTTACCCCCCAGTGACTGTCATGAAAGGATATAAGTCATGGGGTTGCAATCTGACAAAATGGTAGTTTCTCGAAAGAGGATATAGTGCCGAAACCTCTGTATTGCTTGAAGAGCTGTGAGAGCCAGCTTTTCAACATAGGAGTATTTGGTTTCTGTATCATTTAAGTTTTGACTTAAATAATAGATAGGGTGTTCAATTCCATTGTCTTCTTGAACTAAAACTATTCATATGGTTATATATGATGTAGCCAGATACATGTTAAAGTCCTTTTGATAATCAGGAGCATACATTAATGATGCCTTTATTAGGGATTCCTTTAGAGCATCGAAGGAAGCTTGTGCGACCTGATACAGAGGGTACTTCTTTTTTCAATAGACGCCTATAACCTTTAGAAAGTTTGGTGTAATTTGGAATGAACCTCCTTTGAAAGTTTGCTTTCCCTTGGAGTTTCTGAATCTGAAGCAAATTTGAAGGTGGAGGCAAATCAATGACTGCCTAAACCTTACACGGGTCGAGACAATTCCTGTCCTTTGAGACTACAAAGCCAAGTAAACGACTAGAGCCGACACAAAACACACATTTGTGTGGATTGAGTTGTATCTTATAGTGTCAGAAACATAGAAATATTGCTCTCAAATGTTGTAGATGATCAGTCTGCTTTCGCGAATGAGCTAGAAGATCATCGAGATATGGTTGAACAATGTTTTTGATGTCATGGAAGGCATAATTCATTGCCCTTTGAAAATTTTCCCCTGCGTTCTTTAAACCAAAAGGTAGCTTGCGGTATGCGAATGTGCCCCATGGAAAAATAAATGAAGTCTTTGACTGGTCCTTTGCGCGGATATTTATCTGATTATACCCAGAAAATCCATCCATAAATGAAAATATTTCACATCCAGTACCTTCATCAATTATCTGGTTAATGAAG
>APFE030911346.1:0-23916 GCA_000404065.3 Pinus taeda | reverse complement strand
ATAAACACATCTGTAAACTTAACCAAATACAATTTTACACCACTATTCCAGCGACATCGACATTTGAGGATCCCATGAGGAGTGGTGGGTTGCACGTGCTAACGAAAAAGGCATTTGGAAAATGTTATTATTATTTCCACGGCTGACCAAAAAGACATTGAAAATAACAGAGATTTTGTTTTTGATCGACATGAAAGCAATTAAATAAGTAAAAAATGTATGGAGCCTTGGAGGATGGTTACCTCATGTCGCCTCTCTTGACGAAAGTACACTGTTGTCGTCGTCAAAGTCAGCAAACAAACCGCCCAAGGTACGTGAACGGCCGGATGTCCTTATCCGTTCCATTTTAAGTGAAAAGGACGATAATTTGATGATAAAGTTGGTATGAAATATGAGAGGATGTGTAGCTAACATTTTTCATCAAAATTTTAAGGGAAATAGGATGATGAATTTTTTTATTTTATAGGTATATTTTGTTATCTCAATTAATTATAATTTTCAGAATAAAATATACTATGTAAGAGGAGATATCTATCCCATCTTATACTATTTTTTAACTTTTTATATTATAAATAAATGGAATAAAATAGCGAAAATTTTAATATGAGATTAATAATATGATAATAATAATATTAGATAAACGAATGATTAAAAATTCATTGCTAAAATCTTTGCCGGATCAAAAGAATAAAGAAATTGCTCAATAAAAGTTGTATGTTTAATTGTTACATTTTTTTTATGTATATAATATGATGATGTGAAACTTATATAAATATAAATAGCAATATTAAGAGGTAAGGGTGTATTCTTTCCTTCATGGGATGATCAATTGTCTGAACAACTGTTTCATGAGTGTTATTTTCATTTGCACAGCTGGCCAAAAAGAGATCGAAAATCACAGACATTTTGTTTTGATTGGCTGACAGAAAGGACAGTGAAAATACACGAACTTTGAAGCTCAATCTCTGATTGAAAGGAGTACAGAGATTGCGGTTTCTACGGTAGGGCCACCGTCCACATGACACAGGGTGAAAGCAATCCACTGAAAAATGTATGAAATTCGGGGACACTTACAAGTTGGAATTTTAAAACAGACTTGTTTATTAAATCTGATGGTTTTCATAAGTAGTAATTATAAGTGAGTCTTTCAACAATTTATACTTTTCTATAAAATTTTAAAACAAATTTATTTGTTAAATTTGATCGTTTTCACATTTCTTCGACCTTTCCAAATAATTTGCTAGTCAAAATCCATCTCTGCACGCCTCTCTCAATGGAAGTACACTGTTGTCGGCTAACAAACCGCCCAAGGTACCTGAACGGCAGGATGTCCTTGTATGAAAAGGACGATAATTTGATGATAAAGTTGTTATGAATATGAGAGGTGATGGTAAAGTTGTTATGAATTAGGGTTATGAAAGTTTTCATTTTATATTTAGTTCGGAATTTCAAATTTTCTATGGGTGTCAAATCAAAATTTAATGACGTTTTTGTATTTTCCTTTTTTTATTTTATATTTTGGTAAATTTTTAAGTGTTGATTTACTTTATTATATTAGTTTCTAGCATTTTTAATGAAAAGTTTATTTAATATATATTAAATAGAGGTACATTTTTTATAATCATTTAATTTTTACCGGTTAAATGGATATATGTTAGAAAAAATAAGATCAGTTTTTCAAATTTGAACATGTTATCTTAAGCAAATTAAGACCAGCTTTTTCAAATTTTTAGCATGTCATCTAAAGCATCTCATAATACTTATATTTTTTGATTTATAATTAAAATTATTTAAAACATTTACAATTCTTTATATTTTTTAAATTTACAATTAAAAATTACAATTTCAAAATATACTTACTTAATTTAAATTAAAATTAACAAAAATAAACAATTCTTAAACTCTTGAATTTAGGCTTTTGTGATCCATATCATTGGGATGCTTTTGTTGACGCGTTTGGAATCAACAAGTGTGGTTCATAGTAAGGACAAGTTGAAGAACTAGATCCTAACTACAAGTTAAATAGAAAAGCAGATCATCCACCAACAACGATATTGCACTAGACAACTAGAATTTCTAACGGCTATATTTGACTTGGAAATGGTTAATTAAATAGGACTATGAGATAGAGGTGGGAGAAATAAGATTATATATTAATTAATTACTGAAAAGATTTTAATTAAATAATTAATATAAGTTAGTTTCATAACTATTACCATATGTAAATGAAGTATTGTATTTAATTAATATGAAAAAGGTTTTATATCACAAACTATATAATTAAATATTAAATATTATAATAAAGTTAATTAAACAATTAATTATCAAATATGAAATAAAAGGGGCTAATATTATCTAATTAAATAGTTAATTGTGAGTTAGTTATGTTATAGTTAATATCATAACCTATTAATAAAAACTAAATATCATATTGAAATTTTTTAATAAATATTTAGTTAAATAATTGTATATCTAAGTATGTATTTAATTAATATGAATCGAAAGGGCTAATATAATTAAACAATATAACGGATTAATAGTTTGTATAACCTATTAGTAGTTATGAAACTAACTTATATTAATTATTTAATTTAAATCTTTTCGGTAATTAATTAATATATAATCTTATTTCTCCCACCCCTATCTCGTAGTCTTGTCTAGTTAGCCGTTTCCCAGTCAAATATAGCCATCAGAAAGTCTAGTTGCCCAGTCCAATATAGTTGTTGGTGGATGTTGGTGGATGATCTACTCTTCTATTTAACTTGTAGCCAGGATCTGGTTCTTCAACTTGCTTTTACGATGATAAACCACACTCATTGGTTCGAAATGCGTCGACAAAAGCATCCAATGTGATTTTACACCAAAAAAAAAATCTTATCATAAAACTCTTAAATTATTGCTCAATCAAACAAATGAAAAAAAAAATCTACACTATTCTTTTTATAAACTCACATTTCACTAAATAAATAACCAATAACAGTAACATAAATATACTTTAGATACATAATCGTTTATTAATGAAAGTCCCATCGGTACTGACCGGGAAGCAGGAGCGTTAAGGCTAAAATTTATTTTATTTGCCCCAGAAATATAAACGCCTATGCCCAACAAATTTAAGTTAAATATTATTCAAATGATCATTTATCTAATCACCATTCACGCAACTATTTATCTCCTTATATTTGTATTATACAAGTTTTGCACTATACATTTATGCAGATAACCATTTATTAACACAAACGATTATAATAGCCATTTATTAACCCAAATTATAATCGATCCAAGGTTAATAGGAAGAGCCGGAATTATAGCTACGTAAAACATCAACATTAGCACATGAAGCAACAGCAAAGACAATGAAATCAGGGAGAGAGTGATTGAAATCCGTTTAGATAATCAGTTTAGATATTTTATGCAATGAATCGTGTAGATAAGGTTTAAACAAAACGCCATAATAAACACAGGGAAGACACTTACTCGATTGAAGCCAGAAATTATGATTTTTGGTTTTTCAAGCTGTGAGTATCCAACTTTACCTTCGTTCGTTCATCAACGATCGTTTTTAACTGTTATGCTCCCTTCTATTGTTCCTGAATATTTGCTTATTTCCGAGTATTTTCCCAGAGCAAAGAGTTTTATTGATCATATTCCGAAGAATGCTCATTGCTACCACGCATATGTTCACCACTTTCATTCCATTTAAAATAAACTTACAACCCATTATAAATTGCGATAAGATAGCCTCTTTCACTAAGCATAAATGCAGTGTACCTTCAAACCTGCAGTGTACCTTCAAACCAGCAAATTTATTCGTTATATTTTTGACCTACTTTTTTGTAAGGCAATATTTTTGAAAAACTAAATGAATCTAAATATTTTAGGATTGATTTCAACAACAAACTTAATTGGAAAGACTGCAGAAAGAAGAGAATTTTACGAGGGTAGAAAGTATTATATGCCCTTAAAAAAAGATGTAGAGAGGCAGAGTTATGGGATTGGAAAACCACTGAAATGCTCTTTGGACTCTTAGATTGTCCAAAGATACTATATGGGTGAAATGCTTTTTGGACTCCTAGTTTGTCGAGGGATGCTATATGGGTGTGAATTGTCGGCTAGCAACACCACCGTCTCAAAATGGAAACAAAAAGAAAATCCAAAAACGTTTGATCATGAGCAAGTTCAAAATAAAAAATTTGGTATCTTATGAGACACTGTTGAGTGAAACAAGAGCAACTCCCATCAAAGCAATTGCTATGGTGAAGCTCATAAGATATCTAAAAGGAATTGAACAAATGGGAGTAGGTAGACCGCCTAATGTTATCTTCAATGAACACATGAGTGAAAGAAAGAAAACATGGATGAAACAAAACTACATATAGATTCAAAAATAGAATATCTACCTCAATGTCTATCCCACAAATAGCAAGGAGCTAAATGACTTGTTGTCTAGAAGTTTAGTAAATGGGTATGGGGAAAAGAGTTGAGTAGAAAGAAGAAATACTACATTGAAGAATTCAACCCTAAGCGTGATCTACAACAAAAAGAGTTCATTGGAGCTAGCATTCCATGGAGGGAAAACATGTTCTTATTTCTTAATTAAAAACAAAAAGTGTCATTGGAACTAGCATTCCGTGGAGGGAAAACATGTTCTTATTTCTGAATTAAGAACCAAGTCGCATAACTTCGGTGTGACAAAGGACTTTGGAAAAAGCCTAAAGAAGCTTGGGAAGAATGAGTGTGTACATTTTGCACGTCTCTGGAATCGGAAAAACATTTCATTTTGGAATGTGATGCGTTCAAAGAGTACATCAGAGAAAGTTATGGGAATATGCTAGCATCGGTTTCTTGGCATTGTCGTTGAATCGAAAAAAAGTTTCATTTTGGAATATGATGCATTCAAAGAAAGTTATGGGAATATGCTAAAAAAATATGGGAATATGTTAGCATCGGTTTCTTGGCATTGTCTCAGTGGAATTGAAAAAACATTTCATTTTGGAATGTGATGCATTCAAAAACACGAGATAAAATTATGGGAATACGCTAGCATCTGTTTCTTGGCATTATCTTTTCAATGAAAAGATTTGTGGAAAATTGGGCCAACACATCATCAATTTAAATAAAAAATGATTGAAATGCAAAATATAAAAAAGAAGAAACTAATAATCCCATGGCCAAAATGAAATTAAAATATCATATCATTTCACTCCAACCAATTTTAAAAAAATCATTAGTAAAGATAAATTTCTCACCCATTATACGAGTATATGTCAAAACCTTACTTCTGTAGCTTCAAGAAAAAACATTCCTCCATTTTTCAATAATGTTGGAGTCATATCGGGGTCGGCCACCAGATGTTTTCTTTTCTTCAAGCCCTCAGAGAGATCGACCGTAGACTCCATTTTTACCCTGCTCTAAAGGCTTGACGCCGTGGAAGACGGAGATAATGATAGACCTCGGCTTCGACATCCACTCCAACATTATAAAAGAATTTAATAAAATAATGAAAAATTTAATATGAAATGAATCATATGAGAATGATATCATTAGAGAAAGGATTGATTAAAGTTTTATAGTAAAATCTATACAAGTGCCGAGGTAAAAGAATTTCACTTTTGGTGCAGTCCTAAAGAATTTCAAATAATAAAAATTATATTTAAATATAAGATGTTTATATGTATATATATTAATATGATGATGTGAAATTTTATATAATATAAATATTATTATAAGGAGAGCTTCAGCGTAAATCACATAAGAAAGATTTCTGCCAACGCGTTTCGAACCAACCAATGTGGTTCATCATCAGGACAAGTTGAAAACAGATCCAGCCCAGCGTGATAAATAGTACAAGCAGAGACTCCAACGGCTAAAAACCCTCTAACGGCTACTTTATCATTCAAGAACCCCAGTCAAACTACCTAATTAATTTAATATTAAAATACTATTATATTCAGAGCTGGGTTAACCAGGTGAATAAATCAAATCAGCTAGAAATAATTCATTTATTTAAATTCAACTATTACCCCATTATACGTAAAATTATATACATATATATATGTCAATATTTATTTAATTACTTCTTTAAATCTAACCTAGATATATAAGTATATCATAATACTTTAATTAATTATACCTAATTCCCTATTTGTTATTATAGTTATCCTCATTGTAATTTATAATTAATTTATAATTACTTTTATAGAAGAGGGTCAAATTCGGTTAAATTAAAAATAATCTATTAATTCATTAAACCAATGATGCATTGTGTATAAGTAAATTATTAAGATTATATGCTTAAGATAATAATATATATAATAATTAATTACTTAATTATCTTTATTTAATTAATTATTTAAATCTGACCTAGATATATAAGAGTATTATAATACTTAAATTAATTATACCTAATTCCCTATTTGTTATTATAGTTATCCTCATTGTAATTAATAATTAATTTATAATTACTTTTATAGAAGAGGGTTAAATTCGGTTAATTAAAAATTAATTTATTAATTCATTAAACTAATGATGCATTATAAGTAAATTATTAAGATTATATGCTTAAGATAATAATATATATAATAAATACTATAAAAATAATTACTTAATTAATATACATGAAAGGGGTCTATTTGATTCCTTGCTGTTGCGGGACCCCTTATATAAGGGAAACAGGGCGCTCCATCCAGCAGAGAATTGGGGAGCATGCTGCCGACCTGAGGCATGGTAGAATAAAGTCCTCAGCTCTAGCAGAGCATGTGGACAAAACTAAGCATCATGTCTGCATAGAAGAGGCCAAAGTCATTGCTAGGGTGGATAGGTTTCATCATCGCAAGTTAAGGGAAGCTATTGAAATTGAGCGAAGACCCATCAATCTCAACAGAGATGATGGTTGGAAGGTTAGTAGAAATTGGATCCCTGCGTTGTTGTCTTAAGTTTTCTTCCTCCCCCCTCTGTTCTTCCAGGTTCTTTCTTTGAGTGGGCGTGATTTTGCTCTTGCGAGTCGTTGGCAGCGTTGTTCTTCGTATGATCATCCTCTTCTAGTACAGTATCTCTTTCTTATGTAGAATTTATTAATTTTGATCTTAAATTATTCTTATACCCTCATAAGCTTTTAGTCCCTTATTTAACATTATATTAATTTATAGTATAACCATAACATAATATGGTTATTTAGGTTTTTTATAAATTAATGTAAATATATTAACTAATTAATATTTATTTTTGATATTATTAATAATATATAGTAAGTTTTAAATAATTAATTTATATATAATATCATATTAAATTGTAATTAACCTAATTTAACAATTTTTCTATACAATTTACACATATAACCCCTCGTATTTTTATTTAGGACACATAAATATTAATTAAGTAATTATTTTTAAGCATATAATCTTAATAATTTACTTATAATGCATCATTAGTTTAATGAATTAATAAATTAATTTTTAATTAACCGAATTTAACCCTCTTCTATAAAAGTAATTATAAATTAATTATAAATTACAATGAGGATAACTATAATAACAAATAGAGAATTAGGTATAATTAATTAAAGTATTATAATACTCTTAGATATCTAGGTCAGATTTAAAGAATTAATTAAATAAAGATAATTAAGTAATTAATTTTATAGTATTTATTATATATATTATTATCTTAAGCATAGAATCTTAATAATTTACTTATATATAATGCATTATTAGTTTAATGAATTAATAAATTAATTTTTAATTAACCGAATTTAACCCTCTTCTATAAAAGTAATTATAAATTAATTATAAATTACAATGAGGATAACTATAATAACAAATAGGGAATTAGGTATAATTAATTAAAGTATTATAATATACTTATATATCTAGGTTAGATTTAAAGAAGTAATTAAATAAATATTGACATATATATATGTATATAATTTTACGTATAATGGGGTAATAGTTGAATTTAAATAAATGAATTATTTCTAGCTGATTTGATTTATTCACCTGGTTAACCCAGCTCTGAATATAATAGTATTTTAATATTAAATTAATTAGGTAGTTTGACTGGGGTTCTTGAATGATAAAGTAGCCGTTAGAGGGTTTTTAGCTGTTGAAGTCTCTGCTTGTACTATTTATCACGCTGGGCTGGATCTGTTTTCAACTTGTCCTGATGATGAACCACATTGGTTGGTTCGAAACGCGTTGGCAGAAATCTTTCTTATGTGATTTACGCTGAAGCTCTCCTTATAACTATGACAAATCACAGAAGTCTCAATTCTACAATAAATATTACTATTAAGAAGGAAAGGTGTATTAGATTTTTTAAGAGCTCCTCACTTAAGTAGGTTTAGATAAGGTAATATATGTTGAGATTTGATGCTTTCAATAATATTGTTGTAATTATTTCAAGTTTAAAAAAAATCTTTATAACTCACAAAAATATTAAGAAGTAACATAGATTTATCTTCAATTAAGATCTTACTCTAGAGGAATCAAGTCTTAAATCTTTTCTCAATTTTGCAATCAAAAACACTTTGTAGCTTTAGCATTTTGATCAATCTTAGTGCTTGATAGATTTGAAATTAAGATAAATCTACATTATTATTAATGTAACTATAAATATTTGCAGATAAATCTAAATGTAAATTTTCATAGCAAATATAATGAATGTAAACCTGAATAAAAATGTTTACATCCAAAACTTAAATACACAAATTAAAATATAAAACTAATTTTTAAAATTTATGTAATAATAATTAAAAATAAAAATAAAATATTTTTATTTAAAAATAAAAATTAAAGATATAAATTTATTCTTTCTCGTGTAGAAAAGCATAAATATTTTTAATAACCAAAACATAATATAAAAATTTCAAAAATACACCCTACGATTGTCACTCCAAAGACAAATTCACCTCTAAAGCTCACAAATTGTAAATGCATAAAGCATAAAAATTGCCCACGAAAAGAAAAGAAAAGTATTTAAGAACTTTCTATTATCTTAGCTACGATTCTATTACCATCCCTCATCTTAATAATTAAGAAATAAAAAATCAATTGATTTGCAGTTCAATGATTTTCTCAAATATTTAGGAAGTAATCACTATAGTTCTCTTATAAATAAAAAAATGTGTATTGCTTCAGTATTTCAAGGCTACGTAGGCTTTATTTTCATGTTCAAATACTATATAACTTCTAACAGAAATAAGAGAAAATTTAAATGCTATTAGCATAAACAAAAACTAAGTCCAGAGGAACTATTCTTTTTAGGCATTCTACTCCCCAGAGCTTGAGGCAACTGGAGTGGGATCATTAGAAGTTACTTCTGGCATTCTAAACAACTCCACAATGCAAGGGATGTGATGGTCGATACGATTGATCCTGGCATCCTCTTTATGCAACTAGAATAGGATTTTCTCCATGTCTTTTTCGTAATTGGGCAAGCCCTGCAGTGTGACTGCCACCCCACCGAAATTTGTTCCATTACTTTACCAAGCAAACTTTTCATCAATAAATACAGGTACAGGGTGTGTTTGAATTGCGTGATTCTACATCTTGTGTTCCCTGGGTCAAGAACCATCGTCCTCCATATCTCTATCTCATCATCTAGTTCTAGCTCATGTTTTCTCTCATCCTCCAAGTCATTTATCAGCTTTCAGATGTCGTCGTCTGTTTCCTCTCTATATGCCACAGTGGCTTCTGCTATGAATTGCTCAGCTAGCTTTCGGCCCCTGTGGCCTTCCATTAGGTTGGGTCTCTTGGTTGCCCGAGGAGCCGAGCCTTTACTTCCACAAGCATTCCCACGTTTAGTTGGAGCCATGGCTTGTTCCTTAATGCCCTGTAAACATTCAAACACCATTAGATCCCTGATGTCGTTCATGTCAATCCCTTGCAACTGGCCATACCTTACTTCTCTGTGCTGCTTAGCCTGCAACGAATTAGGGAATCCATGTGGCCATAGGTGGCCTGAGGGATTGGGTTCCAAGCTCGAGTCCTCAGTCTTTTCCCTGTGCCGCTCCCCCTTACCCTGGCTCAGAAGTTGATCACCCCCTTGTATTTGGAACACAACATTTGGGCCCTCCTAGACCCGGTCTCTACAATTTTTGCCATACCTGCATGCCCCTTCTTCAACTTCTAACTTCTTGCCATGGGAATGCTTGCCTCTCTGCCAATTGTGCCCCCAGGGTCCCTATTGGTGTTTTTTCTGTCATGCATATGCAATTGCCAGGGATTTCTTAGCATAGTACTAGCATTTGCGGTATCCCATCCCCCTGCCCGCAGCTCAAGTTTACCTCTCTCAGCTTCACTCAACCCCACCATCATTCCTTGCCCGCTATCACCAATTTACCCAGACTGAGTTACTAGATATGGGCTTGTAGCTTGGCTCAACCCTGTCAACTTGATGTTATTCCCAAAATTTTGGCTCAAAAGCCAAAGGGCTGACACAGAGCCATGCCATGGCCCTCCCTTTCCTCCCCTGGTTCCTTCTTGACTAGACTAAGCCCCATTGGGGTGACCTTTTGCCTCTCCCTTCCCCCTAGTGGAACCCCCACCAACACATGAAATTGTCGTAGAAATCTGACCAGAGCCTAGAAATATACCAGGAGTGAGACAAAACTATATACTAGAAAGTCATCGCTAGCCCGGAGATATAGTTCCACCTTCTCTCTTCCGCTCTAAGCTTCCTCTATTCTCCTCTGCAAAATTCACTTTCCCGACATGGTGAATACCTTCCCCATCCCCTCTACCCTACCTTATATCCCCCTTTGCCACCTTGTGAACCCACATCCCATGCATTCATGAGTGAGGACACCGCACCCCCTGCCTTAAACATGTGGGGGGTGGTTGTCATAAACATTTTGGTACTGACCATGTCCAATCGAGGTATGTTGCCCCTGACACCATGTCGCATCCCGATCAGGAGCTTGGTTTGCCTAGCTCTAAGTCCCGTGGCCCTGCTTGATATCGTGTTCCAGGATGGCCTCCAGGGATTCAAAGGATGGATCCCTTGGCCGGACTCGCCATTGTTTTTCTAGCTGGCCCTGCTAACGGATACATCCCCAGTTACCCAGGAATTCCTCCCCCTTGTTTCCCTCTCTCCAAACATGTTTCACCTGAATGTAATCAAATTTGGGGATGATTTCTCCTATCTCCTGGATCAATCTTGTTGTTCTCCAAGCTCTGACTAAGTCTGTCCCACTTGGTGCCCTTGTTTAATTTTTCTACTGTATTGATTACCAAGCTTGAATCCCCTTCCACTTCCAGGTTTTTGTATCCCAATCTGACTGCAATTAAGAAGCCCCATCTTACTGTAGTAAATTCTACCTCATTGTTGCTAGAAATCCCATAGATTTCTACATATATGAGACACGCGTTGCTCTGGGGGTCTCTAAAGAGGCCCCCCTAAGCGTGCTTCTCTTGGATTGCCTTTAGAGGCCCCATCGAAGTTGAGTTTGATGAATCCTTATTTTGGAGGGGTGAATTGGATCCTGAGCTCATGTCCACGTTGCTTAGCTTCCATGCTTTGTTGTCAATCCTCCCTGGTAGTAGGTTTATCTTTTGTAATATTCGACCTTCTTGGGCCAACACTTGCTAGTCCTCCCCATGCCATGGTTCTGCCAAGATTGTTTCCTGTATGTTCTGAACTATACCTTCCCATAATTTTTTCTGTGGGATTGTTTTGTGCTTGAAAATTCTTTGATTTCTCTCTTTCCATATGGTCCATAGGGTGAATCCGAGGCCTAAGTTCCAAGCCCTATTTACTATTGGACTGGAATAAATGTGGGTTCTCCATAAAAGGATTGTTCCTTTAATAGTATTTTGGTCTCTATCCATCCTTTCAAAAATTCCTTGTAGTTGTCCCCATTTATGTTCCACGAATGGGCAGTTGTTGAGGAGATGTTCCATGTCTTCCCCGTTTTGGCGGCATATCTCGCAGTAGGAGGGTCTCAGGAAGCCTCTTTTCTATAATTGATTCTAGGTCAAGATTCTTCCTTTTTTGACCATCTAAAGGAAGTCGGTCACCTTTGGCCACCACCCCCCGTTCCAGATCTTTTTTCATATTATTTCCTATCCTCCCCCTTCCTGTTTGACCTGGATATCATAGGCTTCGCTTATAGGGAAGGTTCCCCTGGTAGTGTAGCCCCATCTTATAATGTCCGAGTCTTAGTGAATCATTATCTGCCTTATCCTTAGTTCTTTATGTAGGCTGCCCCATTGATCTGTGTCTATCGGTTGTTCACGGTCTCCTCTGGTCTTCCATCTTCCTCAGCTTTCCTCCCCCCTACTCCTTTTTCTAGTACTGGCTCAATACGTGTGTGTTGTTGTCTCGAATCTACTGATATATATTTTTGATCTCCTACTTTTCCATCATTTTTCCTTGTTGCTTCCAAGATTTCATCTAGAATCTAGCTGTTTTTCCATTGTGGATCTCCCAGAAGGCATGCTGGTGTATGAGGTCTAATCACAAGATTCCAAATCATCAAACTCTTGGGAGGGTTTTGATATCTGAGGATGGCCTCTGGTCGCTCAGGCATATTATATTTGCGAGTCCATATCGTTTTTCATAGGTTAGTTCCTTCGTTCATCCATCGCCACCATAGTTTGGTCCCCATGGTTTGGTTTAGGAGGTATGGGTCCCTGAATCCTAGGCCTCCATGCTCTTTTTTTTTTAGCGAGGCCTTGCCATGACACCAAAGTTGGTATATATGGATCGATTGAAGCACTAATTTGAGCAGAACTGTTCTACTCGCCATGTTTAAGGATCGAAAGGTCCAACACTTGATTTTGTCCTGTAATTTTTTTAGTATGTTTAGCCATCAGTTATTTCTTAGGTGTTTATCTGAAATAGGAATACCCAGATATTTGGAGGGTAGGTTGCGAGAGCTAAACCCAAGGATTCTTGCCACATATTTCTTAACATTTCTCTGGGTGTTGAAAAAGAAACTGTAGGATTTGTTGTCATTGATATTGGTTTCCGGGGCTTCCATGAAGGTGTTGAGGATATCTTTTATGTTATGGGTTTCCCTCAGGATGGCTTGGAAAAAGAGCATTATATCATCTATGAACTGTTGGTGGATGATGGGCATGTCATTTCCCAAGATTCTTAGCCCTTGGAGCTGGGAGGTGTGAACCTGTTGTTTTATATATTGGCCCAGCCCATCCGCTGCCAAGATGAACATGAAGGGTGACATCGGGTCTCCCTGTCTCAGGCCATGGGTAGGGTTAAAGGTTTTTGTGGGGATTCCATTGAATAGGATGGAAAAGACCAAAGAGGATATCATGGCTAAGATCCAGTTGATCCATCTTTGGGCAAAGCTGCAGGCTTTAAGGATGATTGTGAGGTAGCCCCAGTTAAGTCTATCATCAACTTTAGATAGATCAAATTTTATCATCATGCCCGAGAGCTTCTTGTTTTTGAGGGAGTGGACTATCTCTTGGGACGAGATGAAGCCAACGAGGACTTCGCAGCCTTCAACAAAACCTACTTGTTCCTGGGAAATAAGACTGGGGAGAAGGGTTTTCAGTCATTTGACAATTAGAGTAGCAATAATCTTGTAAATGACATTGCACAATGCAATTGGCCAAAATCCTTGAGGATCCTCTCATTTAGCTGTCTTAGAAATTAAAGCGATAAAAGTAGCATTGAGACTAGGGCATACCTTTTGATTACATCTTGATAACTCCACTACCTCCAGGATGTCCTCTCCCATGAATGACCGTAGCTTAGTAAAATTCCGTAGTGAATCAATTTGGACCTGGATTTTTATTCCATTGCAATCCTTTCACTATTTCCTCAACTTCTTCTTTAGTTACAACTCACATTAGTGCCAAATTTTGTTCATTTGATATCATTTTGGGAATTTTATACATGATTCTTTGGATGGCATCTGATCTATTGTCCTCATTCTCCATAAGAAATTCTTCGAAATGTTTGACCAGAAGTCCTTCCATTTCTTCATGTTGGGTTTTATGTTTTCCTTCTTCATCCTTGAGAGAGTAAATGTGGTTGTGTTTTCGGTGGTGCACCATGGCTTTATGGAAGAATCTCATTTTACTTTCTCCTTCCCTTAGCCACTGAACCCTTGATTCTTACTTCCACATTATTTCCTCTTGTTGCATTCTTTTCTCTACTTGATTGATCAATAACCCTTGTTCCCGCATCAGGTCCTCTGATATTCCATCTTTTATCATTTTTTGTTGGACTTCTTCCATGAACTTGTTGAGTTCAATTTGATATTTGAGGATGTGACCAAACTCCTCCTTATTCCACCTTTTTGGCCTATTTTTTAAGTCTTTAAGCTTCAGCTGGAAAGTATGCATCCTATTCCGTCCCTATTTGGTGCTTTTTTTCCACCATTAATTCATCGTTTTTAGGATATCTGGGTTCCTGAACCAAAAGGATTCAAATCTAAACGACCTATTCTTAGGCCGGTCTTTTAGGTCCACCTCCAAGCGGACTAACCAGTGGTCTGATCCCATGCATGGGATTATCGCTGCCTCTATGAAGATATCTTTACTCATCAACTTTTCTAAGATTAGGAACCTGTCCAGGTGGCTTTTTATTTGGTGTACTCCTCCTCTTTTGTTGTTCCAGGTATAAATCCCATTGTTTGTGTCTATATCCACTAGGCGTAGATTATGAATGGTTTCACTGAAGGCTGCCATATATGAATATGTTCTTCTCATTCCTCCCCCTTTTTCCCCTAGGGTTGTAATCATATTAAAGTCCCCCCCCCTACCACCCATATCTCATCTGGGTATAGATTCCTCAGGTCACTCAACTTTTGGAGGAAGGCACCTCATTCTCTTGATATATGTGGGCCATACACCCCTGATCGCAGATCCCATTCATTGGAGCCTAGATTACATAATTTTCTAGTGAGGATTCGAGGTATACTTAACCAGTCTTCAAACATCACTTATGTTGGGTTCCAAAGTATCGCCAATCAACATGCACTCCTATTTGTACCCTGGGCCATGACTTGGTATTCTAGCTTAAAGTTTGCCATTATGTCTTTTAGCTTGTTTTAACTAATTTTAGTTTCATGTATTATCATAATGATGGGTTTATCCTTTTTTAGTCTCTACTTTAGGTACCTCTGTTTGCCTTGACTGTTGAGGCCTCTAATGTTCCAGGTTGTAATAATCATTTCAATAGTTTGAACAGTTGATGGAAAACCTTAGACAATGGTACTAATCTCCTTGAGTTCACCAATAATTCCCCAACCATTTGTATGGATTCATTCAACGACTTCCTTCCTCTTTTCCCCCCCTTTTCCTTGTGTTCTCGTCTCTTGTCCCTGATTCGCTTGGGCCCCTAGCTGTTCAGGTTGGCTTATGATCGTTGTGCCATGCTTTTCTCTATACCATTGAAAAGTCTATTTATAGAATTGCTTCTGATCTTCCGGGATGAATCTTTCATCCAGATGCCTCCATTCCTGCAGTAGCCTTTTCATTACTTGTTCTTCTATACTTAGGTCATTCTTCTGGTTGTCTATCTCCATTAGAGTTTCCACTATTTGTATAATTTCTTTTGTTCCCTGCTAAACCTCAATTAGCGTTTCCTTCTTCGGCCCCCCCCCCCGCCCCCCCCCCCCCTATTACTTTGGTCTCCCTGGTTTTTCTTTTTCTTGAGGCGTGTCCCTTGTCTCTGCCTCTAGTTCTTCTCCTTGTAGGACTGAAAATCTATTCTACCTCCTTGGCTCCTTCTCTTTTTGGTGTGTTTTGTGGTTTCTGGTCTGTCGTGGGGTTGTTTTCTTCCTTTGCACCTCTTTGTACCCTTGTGCTTCCGATTTTTCCATCTGCTCACCGTCCATTTCCTCCTTCGAGTGATTGACTGTCTGAATTAGGGAGCAAGCTTTGAATAGGTGGCCATATTGATGGCATTTGCAACACTAGAATGTGATGTACTCATAGTCGATTGGTTGTGGCCATACCTCATCATGATACTCTAGCTCTGTATACTATGGAAGTGGTTCTGTTATATTCATGTAGACATAAATTTTGGCATAGTAGGTGTAGCGACCTTTCCTTATCGAGTCTGCAACCTTTAGGAAGGTGCCAATTGAGTTTCCTATGCCTTCTAGTATCTCTGGGTCCCATAAATCCATTGGTAGGCCAAAGAGTTGAACCCATATTGGGTCAACTAGAAGTTTCTCCTAGTCCGGGTTATAACATTCCTCCCAATGACTGATGAAGTGGCCAACATTGTTGAAAAAATATGGTCCATCTTCGAATATATGTTCTTTGTCTTCCAGGTTTGAGAATATCACTATGAAGAACCCTTTCGCTCCTAGCTTGAGATTTGTGTGCCCTTTTGGTTGCCATCAGTGTTGGATCCATTTTATCAATTCTTTCTCGGTCGGGCATGCCCCTATTAATTTGCAGATGAGGGCATGGTCCTTCATGTACCTTCTGTGCTCTTCTAGCTTGTTTTTCAGGATGACGAATCTGGGTGTTTTTGTAGCCCTTGGCAGACATCTTCCTCCCAATCGTGTCTGCCATTTGGCACCCAAAATCGAGATCCCTTTACCTTTTCCCCCATTCCCACCTGCGACACCGTATTGGCTTGATTCCCCTGCTGCTACATTCTTGTAGGAGGGGATCTCTCCCCCCTGTCGTCCCGCTCATCCCTCCTTAGTCTTCGTCACAACCCGAGTTCCACCTTCGTTTGGTTTATATTATTATAGGTTTGTTAGGGCAGGTTGCAGATCCCTGAAACCCTAACCTACCTCCTTCCTTGTTCGCTCTACCATCGCTCCAATCCTTTCCACACAATCAAGTCAAAGTGTTTCATTTGATATTTTAATTAAAATCTTATATATATAATCAATTCACATATTTTTAATAAATAATTCCTCAAAGACCCCTCAAACATTCGTGTTTATATATAAAACATAGAGAACTATATATAATTTATGGATATATAGTAATTAATATTATTGGTAAATAATAAAGTTAATTTTATAATTAGATTTTTTTGGTTTTATATATGAAATTAATTGATATTTTAAATTAAAAAAAAAAATCATATATGAGTTTAATATTTTTTAGTTTGGCAAATGTGGTAAGATACTTCAATGAGTTCATATCGGTTATATAATGATATTTTAATTTATTAAATATATAACTATATATATTAAAAATTTAATAGATGGAAAATGGATAAGTTTTTTGTGAATTTGAAAAACAATGGTAAGTTGTTAAATATTTAAATATAGGATTAAAAAAGTTTCTCTTTAAAACTTTTACAACTCTTATACTATGTGAATATGAGGTTTGGGGTTGTAATCTACTTAGAGAATTTTGAAAAAGGATATAAGACATCTAAAAATAGTTTATAACTTGCAATATCAATATTAAGTGAAATACTTGGGTATCCTATCCGATTGATGGAATAAATCCTTTCACCTATTGAAAGTATGGTTATTAGTGGGTATCTTATATATCTGAGGAAGTTAAGAATTATGGAACTTAAGAGGTTTCCTAAAATTGCTTCTAACTCTAGACAAAACTCCCACCTTGGGCTATGGTTTAACAGTGCCTAGTCTTCGGTATACCATTTGGGGATAATGGAGGAGATAATTTTTCATAATAAGAATAATATTAAAAATATTATTACTTAGGGAAAAAATAAAATAAGATATTATAAGGATATGATCAACCCCAATATTGAAAATCCTATATATCTCTCTTGATGTGTTATGCTAAGAATAAAATGAACATAACTAAAACTAGGAATTGCACGAAATGTTGCAAATGAAATCCTGGAAGTTGATAGCATATGAAAAAGAGCATAGATGAAGAGTGATGTGATATGTTATGCGATCTAAATGTAGCCCAATTTGAGTAAAAGAGAAATCTTAATGTTGTTGCCACTGGGTAACCTTTTGTAATTGGGATCTATTTCTTTCCTTTATCATGTGAATATTTAAATGAAGAATTGATAATTTTAGATATCCGAATGATGAGAAATTGGAAGTGAAAATGGTAACTTATGTTATTGTTAAATTAATCTCTAGAATTGAATTCAAAAAAGTTTCTTATATTAATCTACAAACACATCTCTAATTTTAAAAACTTAAGGACAAATCATGAAGCGTTTATTCCTTCCCTCATGTTTATGGAACTACTTTGGCAAGTAGGAGTTACATTGTCACTTAGAAAGGATCGACAATGTGATCCATATAGCTTTTATAAATCTATAAAGTTAAAAAAAAAAAACCTAACACGTTTAAGTGTTGAGTAAGTGGCCAATGTATAAGGAAAAATTTTAAAACACTTTCTATAGCACATTAAACCATGTTTCTTGGAACTATTCAAGTAAACAAAGTGTGTTGTGTTAGATTGTTTACTTGTTTTCTTGCTCATCACCTCTCTTTCATTCACACTTTTACTCTCAAATTATTAGTAGGCTCAATTTATGCATAGCCTTAAAGATGAATGCAACTGCAGTCTATACATTACAAAATCATTGGTGTCAAACAATTATATTCAAACACTAGTTTTTCAATTTTGATAAAATTTAAGATGTGTTGGTGAATTTGAATCTTGTTGGGCTATGTACGTCATTTTCAACAGGAAATGAATAACAAAGTTTAGTTTATCTATAACACATAACACATTTCATTAATCAAGGGCCATCTAGCTTTGAAGAAATTTAGAAGGCAACTAATGTCAAGATGAGGGGAAACGAGTTTGAATATCTCACTTTATGCTAAAGAAAGAAATTATGCAACCCCTTTTTGTGCATATTCTATGAAAAATCTTGTTCATGCATTCAAATTGTATTACTCCACCTACAATCTCAAGCCCAAAATAACATCTCTACTATGTTTTGGATGAATGCAACTCTAGTCTATGAATTTTTTATGAACAATCTTGTTCATACATTCAAATTGTATTACTCCACCTATAGTCTCAAGCCCAAAATATAATATCTTCTATGTTCCTAATGAACACAACCATAATGTACACATTATAAAATTCTTGTTTTCAAACAATCATCTTCAAACATAAGTTTCTCAGTTTTGATGAAATTTAATATGTGGTGGTGCATTTGAATATTGTTGGACTATGTACATGATTTTGAATAGGAAATGAACAATAACATTCAATTTATCTATAACACATTACATTAATCATGGGCCATATGGCTTTAGATAAATTTAGAAAGAAGTGGTTGTCAAGATGAGGAGATCATAAGTCTAGATATCTTGCTTTGTAGTAAAAAAAGCAATTGTGCGACCCTTAATGCACATATTCTGTGAACAAACCTTTTCATGCATTTTAATTGTATTACTCCACCTACAGTCTCAATCCCCAAATAACATCTTTGTTGTATTAACGATACTTCCAATCATTATATGCCCGTTCAAATGGGCAAATCTCAGTAAACTTCATGCACGTAGGATGACATATCACCAAGCTTGATACTTTTAATGAGAAGTTCCAAAAAGAAAAGAATGAAATTACATTAAAACATGGTTACCTACACTTTTTCCTCTTTGTAAGAGTACCACCAATCTTTTTTCTTTTATGTCTCAGCATCACCTGCAAACTTATCAAAAAAATATTTACATATGTAGAAAATAAATGTGGGAAATTCTCACAGAATAACGACTTGCTTACTTACCCATTTTTCATGTACATAAAAACCAGTTTCCAACGTAGGTCACCTAAAATACAACTAACAATTGGGCATGGCCAAAAGCGGGATTAGTTAGAGTTGGAGGAAAAATCATTCCCTAATGTAAACACAACCAAGCTGATTATAAATTGTTTCACATTTTCAAAAGATCAAATCCTCTTACTTAAGTTTGGGATATAAAGTTTTGAATCAATCGAAAGCAAATCTCCATGTAATCAAATCCCACTCTCTCGATGTAATCCTATGAAACTGTTGGATTATCGAAACCTTTTTCATATGAAATGCGTAAAAAAATGAAATTGACTCAAACTTGAAACTTCAAGCTCATTATCAAAAATAGAACAACATAAAACTTCAATCTAAAGTTATGAGAATGATATCCACATTTTTTGAAAACAAAAAATAAACATCAAGTGATACTCAACATCATAAGCAAACTTCTCATCCATAATAAGGGTCAACATCCATGGAAATAAAATATTACAAAGTTCACATAATATTTCCCATCATCAAATGTATACTACATTGCCAATTCTTAAGAAGTTATCCGGTAATAAATTGCAAGTTGTAGATGTATTCTCTAATTTTGAAGGACTACATCAACTAAATTACTATATCTAGCATTGGTTTGTTGTTATTCTTCCATCCTTACTATTTTGATTTGAGTACCTTCATGCAAATTGGATTTTGTAGGCATGGTTAAAGCATCACCATATTTAATATCTGTGTGAGTAAGAGATAACTAAGTAACAATCTTGTGTCAATTCATATATGGGGTGTCATAATAAATCCTAACTGGCATGTAAGCTATATAAACACATGAAATAGTATTGCATCCTTATAAAAGTGAAAGGTGGTCAATGTATAATGCGATATAGGCAATATGGAAAATGATCAAATACTAACAATCGAGTGAGCAAGCAATAAGTTAGTTAATGATTGTTTGGTAGGATTTTTATAGTTTTCAATAACCTACCAAGTAAATCATGTACTTAACTACAGTTCTTCATACAATTGTGAATTCAAACCATTCAAATAAACCTGCGCTTTATTGTTGTAATCAACTTATAAGAAGAATGCAAATGTAGAGAGTTAGAGAGTTATCTTTCTCAATTGTTGCTTGCTTTTTGTTCTCTAGCATCAATTTCAAGTGTATATGAGGAAAATGAGTGCGCTTGTGTGTGTGTGTGTGTGTGTATATATATATATATATATATATATATATATAGAGAGAGAGAGAGAGAGAGAGAGAGAAGGCCAGCCTCCTCAGTGGAGAACCTACTCTTATCGTTATTCATCGTGGAGTTTCTATGACTATATGTAAACATTAAGAACCCTTAAAAGCTCTTGGCATGTAAAGCAAGTCCCTCACATTAATGCTCAGGGAAATACAAGAATGGCCCTCATTTTAACACCTCATCTATAAAGATTAAAAATTTTAATTATTTGAATGCTAGCCATAAAAATTAAACATCAAAATTAAATCTTCAACCTCTCGGGAATCAGATATTGAAATTAATAATTAATTTTATAGCTATTTCTCTATTAACCCAATCAATAATTTAATTAATAATAATTTAAAAATTTATGTATTAAAAACAAAATAAAATATTTTCGAGATTATCATCTCGTAATGATAATTACAACTTTGTTCAAACTAGGTTAGCCCACAGCGAAAAAACTAAAAGAAATTTCTGTTTGGCTAACGACATTTTGGACACCTTTCCCAAAATACTAATGCAGCAAAAGCTTGTTCAATGCTTAAGATCAGTTATTCATAATGATATATGGAATTTATTCACTTTTACCGAATGACCTATGTCTATATTAGATCCGTACAATACCATCATCCAACTAAAAAGAATTCCAAGCCTTCCACTGAACCGCTGCAGTTTATATTCATAAGGAAATTTTCAAAAACAATTGTTAAATAAATTTACATTGATCTTACAAAATAAATTAAGTTAAATACGTCGGAATTAGTTAGGTGAAAATTTACAATTTTCAAAGATATCTGATATAACGAAATCAATAATCTCACCTGAGAGCGGATTCGGAGAGAACTTTGTCGGGTTGTGAATGTCCGAAAAGGTTGGTATTTTCCTCGGAGCAATACTTCATGTTGGAATTCAGTCACAGCAAATTTATAATAAACACAGAATTAACACAGCAGAAGATCAAACACATAGAACTTTTAACGTGGTTCACCCAACCAATCTGGGCTACGTCCACCAAACATAGGCATCAGGAATACATTAATCAAATTGGAGATTACATCAAGAAATCCTCACAAACTCTCTTAGCAAATCATCCGAATGATTGTCTGTTATATAGCATAGAGAATCTAACATTGCCTGTTATATAGCATAGAGAATCTAACAGCCTCATAACTCCCTCACATCAAATATAGGAGGCATTAACTCCTCACAAACTCTCTTAGCAAATCATCCGAATGATTGTCTGTTATATAGCATAGAGAATCTAACATTGCCTGTTATATAGCATAGAGAATCTAACAGCCTCATAACTCCCTCACATCAAATATAGGAGGCATTAACTCCCTCCCAACAACCTGGAGCTAATCTAGGAACTGAATCCCTATTGTTGTCATCCTTCAGATATTTTTGCCTATTTGACTCAAACAGAAAAAATTTCAACAATCTCCACCTTGACAACAATTTGCCTGATGCCCTGTTATTATTATTTTATCTTTTCTGCAAGCCAAGAGAAGCCAAACACCAGCGTAGCTTCTCCAACAAAACTGGTTTCGTGAACTGCCTATGCCTTTAAAAAATTGCCTATGCCTTTAAAAAAAAAAAAACTACCCTTTGCACTTCACACAATTTTTTTTTGTCTATGCCCCCTTTTGGTTTGTTTGTTTAGTGTGCAAATTAAATAATCTCAAAAAGCCTGCCCTTTGCACTTCACACAAAATTTTTTTGTCTATTCCCCCTTTTGGTTTGTTTGTTTAGTGTGCAAATTAAATAATCTCAAAAAGCAACACTTCTTGTTTTATTTACACCAATATAAGTGCTTTCTTAATGTTCCATTGTGTTATTTTCCTCACGAAAAGAACAAACAAATTCTTTTATGTGAAAAAACAAAAAAACATGGCTCCCCATAAAAAACACTTATGGCTCCCCATAAAAAACGTATCTCCAACATTTCTTATGTAAAAACCATGGCTCCCCATAAAAAACACTTAATGGCCCATCGTGTTAACGACTATATAATACACATTTCCATAAGGAGGCACAGTGAATCAAAAAATACTGAGAGTAAATACTCGGTTAATACTTTGTGAATATGAATGGTGTTAACGACTATATAATACACATTTCCATAAGGAGGCACAGTAAATCAAAAAATACTGAGAGTAAATACTCGATTAATACTTTGTGAATATGAATGGTAATACTGAGAGTAAATACTCGGTTAATACTTTGTGAATATGAATGGTGACTCTGGACTCTGGACACCACATATCTCCACAATGGTATGAGACTAAGCCCTCATGGATTTGCTTTTGGACTTACCCCAAAAGGCCTCATACCAATGGGGATATTTGTCCATCCTTATATACCCATGATCCTCCTCACTTCTAGTCAATGTGGGACTTTGGTCGTATACCCAACAATCCTCCCCTCGAACAAAGGACCATTGAGCCTCCCCTCAAATGAGTATCCATCCGTCCACTCTCTACCAACCAGGATTCTCTGCTCCAATGCATTGGAAGCACACGCCTTACATGGAGCACCACTTGCCTCGAGAGCTTGCTCTATCCCAGGTCAACTCCTTTTCACCGTGTTGGGACCAGGACACGTCCATGAAGAATCCGGAGCACATTGCCTGTCTAACCGAGCTCATCCACGGATCCCATCGTGATATTACCGGGGCCCACCACCTTCGTTCGGCATTCCGAGGATTCATCCACTTGGCTAACTTCGAGGCATGGCTCTGATACCATTTGTTGGAATTCAGGCACAGCAAATTTATAATAAACACAGAATTAACACAGCAGAAGATCAAACACATAGAACACAGCTTTTAACGTGGTTCACCCAACCAATCTGGGCTACGTCCACCAAACATAGGCATCAGGAATATATTAATCAAATTGGAGATTACATCAAGAAATCCTCACAAACTCTCTTAGCAAATCATCCGAATGATTGCCTGTTATATAGCATAGAGAATTTAACAGCCTCATAACTCCCTCACATCAAATATAGGAGGCATTAACTCCCTCCCAACAACCTGGAGCTAATCTAGGAA
>APFE030911336.1:31462-58899 GCA_000404065.3 Pinus taeda | reverse complement strand
CATCTTAGCTTCTACACCTTTCTTTAAACCATCCATCTTAGCTTCTACATCTTTCTTTAAACCATCCATCTTAGATTCTGTTCCTTTTTGTGTAAGGGAAAGTTGTTGCACTTGGTCTTGTAATTTTGATATATCATGTTGCATTTCTTCCTCTTCTTCATGAGTCATGCTAGAGCTTTCAGGTTCCTTACTAGGTGTTTGCATTTTCTTTCCTCGGAGCATCAGTTACTGATAATAATGCTCTACTATGCCCTTTGAATTCCTTCAAAATAAATTTTCAAACCAAGCTTAAGCAAAAATTTAAGAAAATCTACACACCTTTTTTCACTTTGTAGGAGCTCAATATTGCCTCTGTTGTATCTCTGTACTTTCCAATCATCTAGTTCTGAATTTGTGACCTGTAGTAGCCCTCTTGTCCTCTTTCCAATGCCACAAGTCTGACCCAAATTGGATTCTCCAAGGAAGAGTTGTGCGAAATCTCCCACAGTGACTTGATTATAGACTAGTTCAGTAGAGCGAACTTGTGCGACGTGCCACGAGTCACTGTTTCTACCTTTTGATCTACAATATGCACACAAGAAACTATAGTCCGTCCTCTTTTTGTACCTTCTTACGAAATTTCAATCCGATCCCTGGAGATAAAGTTATGACGATTTTCCCTAGGTCACATGTTTGGAATGTAATTCAAGAGTCTGCAAAAAGACTAACTTCCTCAGATCATATCTCCGCAAATATAGCGCACAAAGCTCTGAAATTTGGACCCAAGATTCAGAGCGATTTCTTCTCAAATGGGTTTTTTTGTGACTTCTGAAACCTCATAGAAAGAGCGTTATAGTGAAAATGCCACGATGACCTGTTTGGAGCAGCGAAACCCTAGAATCCAAAGCTCTAATACCAAATGTTATGAAACTAGCTCAAGAAAAGATAGAAAAGATAAATCAACGCCTTATAATTCAGCCTCTTCGAGGGGGAAACCTCCTTTACATTACATAAATGAAAAATTCTGGATGATTCAAAATGACAAAACCTCCTTTCTATATATAGGAGTCCTAAGAGTCACAATATAATCTACCCGATCTAACAATAATAATATAAAGCCACAAAAATAACAATAGAGGGATTCTATGGGGCTCAGTAATAACAATATGGGGGCAATAAGGGCACAACAATATTAATAAGGGGTATAACTACAATAGTAATGGGGTAATCACTAGTATTATAGGGACCCAACAACTTGCTTGTCTCCCATCACAGGCTGCCATTCGAGACTTGGGTAATTTTCTGGCTGAGATGTTCACTCATAAAATTATGCAATTATGGAGGGAAACCAGGCTTCCCTCCATAAGTTGTGCAATGCTTTCTAGGCTACATGATGAGCTCAAGAATTCCGCAATCTAGCCAGGCATCCCTACCTCAGAAAATTGCACAATCCAACCCAACACTGGGCTTCAACCTAAAAATTGTTCAATTCTGGGAGGAAGTGACCTACTAACCCCAGAAATTACGCAATTCCTGAGGGACAGCCAGCCCTGCTTAGCCCAAAAACTACACAATCCCTTTCCTAGGCTTGATTGTTGCATGTTACTTCAAGTTGACAGGTTCCCTCCAAGACTGAGCAATCCTGATTTGCATGCATGGGCTTCTTTTTCCCGAAATAACAAAAAGAAACATGAAAAAGGAATCCATAAATTTTAGGGATCTATATTTAGCAACTTGAGGTTACATGCAAATATTGTTTTAGAAACTTCCCTCCAAGTGTCACTTTTTCCTAGATTTGTGGCATGCGATTCATAACCTTGATCTTATCAAAACTCATTTTTCAGACACTACAGGGCTCATTCCTCACATCGATCTTGCAACTCTAACATCCCACGTCGCATCTAGGAGTCTTTGGCACAATCAGCTTAGCTTTTTCAAGGTAAGTCTGTTTTTCATGTCTTGTGTTGTGTTTCTGCCCCTTTTTTTATTTCGCTTTGTGTAAGTGTTGTCTGCATTATTTCAATGAACGCTTGTTGTCATTTTGATGCATGTTAGCATGTAGAAGCATTGTTTCAATTTTTCATTGCATCTCATTGTTGTCGCATGCATGACATTGTTTCTACACTCACAGTCGTTATTGCAGTGACTCACTTCACACACATGCTTGTTTTCCAATTTTTCTAAATCATGTACTCATTGTTTGCATGCCTAATCATTCACTCTTGTTTACACTCATCTTCGCCATGGATTCATACTTCTCATGTTTCCAATCGCTCATCGGTGGGTCTGGGTTGCATTGGCCCATCATTGGCCTCCAGGATTTCATTGCACAATTTTGGGAGTCAGTGCCTTGCTGGCCCCAGAAACTACGCAATGCTATTTTTTGGTTTGCATGTCACTGCTGATTGAAATTGAAAATGTGCAGTTTTAGTCCTCAGCAAGCTAGGCTAAATTGTGAATTGTGTAGTTATGACAACGAGTCAGCCTCTTGATGGCCCGGATTGTGCCTTGCATATTTTTGGCATTCAGTCTCCAAACCTCCCTATGAAAATTGCACAATCTTTACCGAAAGTCACATAGGTATGTTGCATGTCACTCCTCCATTTTGTTTTGGTTTTAAACTGATAGATTTCTTGCCATGAGTATTTCTATGTCTCCAAATATCACAGGTGTTTGTCTGCCTCTGAGTAGCACAGGTAAAATGGCCTCCTAGGGAGAGGGATCAAAGGATACCGTTGAGAGCGCAGCTAGAGATGCAGTTGAGCGAGTGTTTATGAGCTTGCCTATCTATGAAGACACCAAGTTGTTCATAGACAAGGATATCAAGATGAAATGGTTGTGGCATCGCAGAGGGCAACACCATCAGTAGTAGCTAAGGGTAGTAGACTTGTGTGCGACAAAGAAAAGAGGAAGGTTGTTGACAGTGAGAGGTGGAGCAAAGCTACAAATTCAAAGTAGATCCACCTGTGATGGAATCAGATTTAGAGATTGAGGCTAACAGGCTTGTGTTCCCTTCCAATCCATGTGTTTCCACAGGTTTCCAAGGGGCACTCTCATTCCCCTTTCCATGTGTTAGAACCCTTCATGCACCTTCCTTGGCTTGTTGGGTTGGTCACACGCTTGCTACCAACAAGGACATCCTTCTTACCTCTACGTGCAACCACGGTCAAATACCATACGACCCACTGCTTGGAATCCTACACCAAATGGTCTGAGGTCTAGCTGGGACTTCTTACCAAGGAGATCCCCTAGCATGTTGGCGGGCCCAACACCGTCAACATTTCTAGCACTAGAAGAAGGGCCAGATGACAAGTTGAGCCCTTACATTGTGTTTTGAATCTTCGCATATCCTTCATGGATATTGGACTCATCACTCCGAGATGTTTCTCTTATGTTGAACATCTCAACATCACAAGGGATTTTTTTGATCTCTTGTCAGAATTCACGTATGATGGTGAAGGTGAAGTGGCTTGGCCTAAGTACTTACAAGACGTATATGCATTTATTGATGATGCAGATGACTTCTCTGATAAAGAGGCCAACTTGCTTCTTTCACGCACACTTCATGAATCCCCACAATGATGGTGCAACAGCCTGCCACCCAGCAGCATGCACTCACTTAAATAGTTATGTGATCTCACTGAAGCTACTTTCCATCATTTTTTATCCAGAACCTCTTAACAAAAAATTGTTAAAACAATGGAAGACTCCGCAAGAATTGCTTATCGATTTTTGACAGCGCTTCTATGTATTATAGTTTGAAGCTCTAAAAAGCCAGATGAAGTTTCAATATCTTTGGGACAAATTTGAATGTTGTCTTAACAAATAAGTCAATCCCAAGATGAATTTGAAGTTCAAACCCCACTCAACATACTTCGGTCATGGAGTTTCCCAATCACAGATGGACATAGTCATTGTCACAAGTGATTGTCCGCCTTCCCCTCATCAAATAACTCCACCACCACAAAGTGATGTGGGAGAACATGCACATACATCCGTTCAACTGTCATATCCTCCCAACATCACTTCTCTCAATTTTCACCCAAATTTGGCGCGAATCCCATGGGTTGTCACATCCATTTGTTACAAAACTTTTGTCTTCATGTTCTTCTAATCCTCTGAATTCAATTGTCTTGTGTTCTTCCATTCCGGACTCTACACTTGTCGTGAACGAGGGTCAAGCCATCAACGAAGTTGGTGTTGCACAACCAACCTGCATTGTCATTTATGATGAGTATTAATGGGAACATGAACATCAACCTACAGCAAAGGATGATCTCCTTATGTCCACACCTCCTCCACTTTTTGCTAACATCTTCGATGATTCTGCTATCTCTGATTTTCCTTGTGTAAATTCACCAATGGATGCACCCATTGTTGATCATTCGCAGAACACACCGGATGTCATCCCATCATTCGACAATAGAGAGGAAAAATGCTTCATTGAAAATCCATTGGATCCTTCATCTGCATTTTCAGGAAACGCAGAGGGTGAAAATTCTTACTTCTCGTCTACCCCTCTATTTGATTTATCATATCATGAGGATACCGATGAAATCATTTATTTTTCTTATTGTAGCTATCATAATTTCTTTACTTTCGTATTTGATCACGATGATGATTCTATTGTTGTTTATTTTTCAAAGCCACCTATTTATGATGATTTATCTATCGACGAAGTCAAAACCCCGTAGGCTATCGAGGCACTTCAGCCCGAGATAATGGTTATGTTAGGCCCTTGCTGTCCTGAGGTTGGTTTCATTTCCGGTCAGGAAATTTTTGAAACACCCAAGGCTCCTCATCACTCATATATATGCATTGAATATCAATCCCACATGCATATTTCGCTTCCTCCACTCAAACTACATGATCCCATCGCTCATGCGTTGGAGGAATATTACACAACAAGAACACGTATGCGACGCAAGTTGTCTTTGTTTCTCTCGTTTGATTCCATGTCACAGTCAAGAGAATGTGTATGCTTAACATATGCACGCAGTGTCACACAACACCATGGTAATTCCATGGATTTCATGTCATGCGCTTACACTTATTTATGTTTTGTGGATGCATTTAAACTTGGAGTGTGTTTGTCTTCATTGTTATATCTTCCATGTTTGTTGGTTTGCGCAACTACGCAGTTCACAAACCATGCCTTCACCAACATGGGTCAACCAATGTGTCAGTGGCTGCATTGGAAATATCGCTTCACGTGATCAGGCCCATGCATCATTAGCTTAGGAGTAGGATTAATTTTTGCTCATTTTCTTGTTTTCTTGCATGCATGTTTTCTTCTTGATTTTTATGTTTGCTTGTTTACTTACTCACTTTTCTTTCGCATTTTTCTTCTGATCCTCGCTCTTTTAGTTGTTTATTTTCTTGTTTACGTTTGTAGGTTAGTTTTGCATGAAACTGTGTATGACTCTTGAAACAAGCAAGAATAAAGTACAAGAGGACTTGTGTAGTTATCAATACTTGGTTATCTGTTGTCTTGTCTCTGTATGTAGAACTTGTTTTCTTCAGTCCATGATACACCAATGGAAAATATGTTATGTTCGAAGTGAACCTTGATGAAAACACAACGCTTGCATGCTAACTAGTATCACCTACTCTAGTCGGTTGTTTTGGGTTAACCCTTGTCAGCTCAGTCAAGTAGAGTAAGGTGAGGGGGGAAACCTTAACAAGTGTGTCAGAGGTATACAAAATAATTCTCTGAAGGTACAACCTCTTCTTCTCTCAATAAGTCAGGATCCCTCTTACACCTTTGAAATGAATAAGTGTTATGCATAGTTATAAAATGAAAAAAATTAAAAAAATGAAAATGTGAAAAAATTTGAAAAAAATGAAACATTGAAAAATGAATAAGGTGAAAGAAGAGAAAGGCTTCCTGCGCAGAGAGGTGATGCAAGTAACTCCATCAGGGTACTGACTAGGTGCAACGTGAAAGAAGAGAAAGGCTTCCTGCGCAGAGAGGTGATGCAAGTTACTATGTCGAGGTACTGACTAGGCGCACTAGAAGCGGAGTGATGCTTGTGTTCCTGTGTGACTCCATTGGGGTACTGACCAGGCTCGCTGGAAGCGGAGTGATGCTTGTGTTCCTGTGTGACTCCATCAGGGTACTAACCAGGCTCACTGGAAGCGGAGTGATGCTTGTGTTCCTGCATGACTCCGTCGGGGTACTGTCCAGGCCTGCTGGCAACGAAGCAACATTTGAGATGAAACTTAAACTTTGACTATCATATTTCTTATATACCAATATAACCCTCATCCCAATTAAAGCAATTGTGTCGACTTGGCTTGTAATGTGTTATGACTGACCAAGAGCATGGCAGGTGCTACATCTTTCAATCAAGCTAGTGTGGGAGTCAAGATGATCAGAGAACTGAACAATACTTCCAAAGGTGTTCGACTTGATATTTGTGAAACAAGGTTCATTCAGAGAGATGGACTTATACTAGTGTGTCGCCAAGTTATATAGCAGCTACAACCACCCTCCAAAAATTTTCCTTAGCTTTGTTTTGGAGCCTCCCTACCAACCATCCTTAGTAGCATGTCTTGCACTATCAATTACATAGGCTTCAACTGAGTTTCATTAGCTTGCCATCCTGTGCATGTCAACTTGCTTATCTCCCATCACAGGCTGCCATTATGAACTTAGGTCATTTTCTAGCTGAGATGTTCACTTAGAAAATTGTGCAATTCTAGAGGGGAACCAACCTTCCCTTCAGAAATTGTATAATCTTTGCTAGGCTGCTTGCTAAGTTCTACAATTGTGCAATCCAGCCAAACACTAGGCATCAACCCAGAAATTGCACAATTATAGGAGGAAGTGACCTACTAACCCCAGAAATTGTGCAATGTCTGGGGGACAGCCAGCCCTACTTAGCCCAGAAACTGTGCAAATCACTTCCCCAGGCTTGCAAACTGCTGCATGTGCCTTCAAGTTGATTGGTTCCCTCTGGGACTGAGCAATCCTGATTTGCATGCATGGGCTTCTTTTTCCTGACATAGCAAAAAGAAACATGCAAAATGCATCCCTAAATTTTAGGTATCTATTTTTAGCATCTAGAGGTTACATGCAAAGATCATTTTAGAAACTTCCCTCCAAGTGTCACTTTTTCCTAGATTTGTGGCATGCGTGTCATAACCTCGATCTTATCAAAACTCGTTTGTCATATGTTGCAAAGCTCATTCCTCGCATTGATCTTGTAGCTCTGACATCCCACATCGCATCTAGGAGTCTTCGACACATTCAACTCAACTTTTTCAGGGTAAGTCTAATTTTCATGTCTTGTGTTGCATTTCTATCGCTTTTGTAATTCGCTTTGTGTAAGTGTTGTCTGCTTGATTTCAATGAACACTTTTTGTCATTTTGATGCATATTATCCTGTAGAAGCATTGTTTCAGTTTTTCATTGCATCTCACAGTTGTCACATGCATGACATGGTTTCTGCACTCATGGTCATCGTTGCAGGGACTCACTTCACACACATGCTTGTTTTCCCATTTTCTAAATCTTGCACTCACTGTTTGCATGCATGATCATTCACTTTTGTTTACACACAGCTTCGCCATGCATTCAGACTTCTCATGTTTCCAGTCGCCTGTCGGTGGGTCTGGGTTACCTTGGCCCAGACCCTACCTTACCCGGCTAGCAAATGCACATTTCTCGAAGTGAAGGCTCTACCTTCCCTCCAAAAATTGTGCAAATTTGGCCCAACACTAGCTTCCAGGCTTGCATTGCACAATTCTAGGAGGTAGTGCCTTGCTAGCCCCAAAAATTGTGCAATGCAGTTTGTTGCTTTGCATGTCACTACTGATTGAAATTGCACATTGCACAGTTTCAGTCATCATCAAGCCATGATGGATTATGCATTACACAATTCCATCAATTCATCAGCCTCCTCATGACCCAAACTGTGCCTTGCGGAGTTTTGGTAATCACTCTCCCAGCCTCCCGGTGAAAATTGCACAATATTAACAAACAGACACACAAGTATGTTGCATCTCACTCCTCCATTTTGTTTTGGTTTTCAACTGACAGATTTCTTTCCATGATTGTTTCTATCTCTCCAGATATCACAAGTGTTCATCTTCCTCTCAGTAACAGAGGTACAATGGCCTCCCAAGGAGCAGGGTCAAAGGACAACATTGAGAGTGCAATTGGAGATGCAGTTGAGCAAGTGTCTATGAGCTTGTCTATATATGAAGACACCAAGTTATTCATAGACAAGGATATCAAGATGGAATGGTCACACTATCACAGAGAGTAGCAACATCAGTAGTAGCAGAGGGTAGGAGACTTGTGTGCAACAAAGGCAAGAGGAAAGTTTTTGACAGTGCAAAGGCGGAGCAAATCTACAAGTTCAAAGAAGATCCACTTGTGATGAAATCGTCTTTGGAGATTGAGGCTAAGAGGTGACAGCGTGACAAGAGGATTGTGAAAGGAAAAGAGATAATAAGGATGGAGGAAACAAAGAAGGAGTTGCAGGAGTGGAAGCGGCAACAGAGAAGGAAGCGCAGTATGAACAGATCTAGCAGGGGGTGCAACACATGCAGACTGATGAAATTGTGCCCATATAGGATACAGACCCATCCCAGCAGTTGGCATAGAGCAGACAGGGTGAGTATTGTTGTCAATTGCATGCATTGGTTTTCAAGAGCATGGATTTCATTGTGCGCACGCATGCGATCTTATCTGTTGGCACACTCATCGAGGCAAAGACAAAGAACCAATTCCAACTGGAGATGGACATGTACTTCAATGATTTGATGTGCATAGACACTAAGACACACTTGGAGATCAGTGCAAACACTATGCATCAGTATGTTGTTGGCCTGACCGCGCTCAAGACCATGATGTGCATGTTATGAGACGAGTTGGACAAAGGTACCAAACCACTGTACCCAGATGCAATGGAGGCAAGAGTTCACTTTTAGCATGATGTCACCATTGAGCACACAGATACCACCATGGACTACCAAAATTGGCATCAATTCACCACTGTTGATCATTGCAAGGATGTCAAAGAGTTGGTCTTCCCACAACTCTTTGAGTCTTAGTGATAGCTTTCATGGATTGCTCAAGCCTATTTTGTCTCACATGGATAAATGTGTAGATTGTAATGTAACATCTTGTAAAAGTGAAAGACCAAGTGTCGATGGTCGAATGTAACATTCATGTAGTAGTTGAACAGTCATGAGGGTAGGTGAAGAGTCACAAAGGGGAATGTCAAGGGTCACCCCACCCTTTGCTATTTATAGAACCTCATAACTCATTGTACGAGATTCTGGGAGCCAAGCTTCCTATAGGTGTATCTTAGAGAAAGCCTGGAGTGTATTGTAACGAGCCTTGGCTTCTCCATAGTATAGAGCTAGTACATCTCTTTGGAGGAGCAAGAGGCAGTGATTATAATGTTTCGTTGTTGGAACTACTGGTTAGTCATGGTTGTACTGTATGATTGGATATTTCACTCTTAATATAACAGAGATAGCATGTTTCATGCATATGTTATTATTGTATTTCAGTTGTCTTGGTTACTCTAATGATATATGTAGTTGTTTGCTTAAGCATGTATTTATGGTCTCTTACTATATATGTATGTATGAATCTTACTAAGATTTTTTGTTGGTTTAACCATCACTTTGGATTGTTGGCTCACCTGCCTTCCAACCTGTGATGTATCTTTGCCCGTGTGTTTCTCTCCAAGCCATGTGTTTCGGCAGGTTTCTAAGGGGCGTTCTAATTCCCCTTTCCATGTGTTAGAACCCTTCATGTGCCTTCCTTGGCTTTCTACGTTTTTCATGCCCTTTCTACTAACAAGGACATCCTACTTTCCTCGGCGCGCAACCGCAGTCAAGGCGATACCGTACGACTCACTGTTGGGACTCCTACACCAAATGGTATGAGGTCTAGTTGGGACTTCTTACCGTGGAGATCCCCTAACATGTTGGTGCGTCCAGCACCATCAACAATGTCCTAGTGTTTAGGGGCCCTTTGAATCTATTTTTCATATCATATAACTTTTATAGTGAGATGACACCTCTGGGCATAGGATTGCCTTTCCATAGCTTGGTTTCATCCTCCATATATTTATCTATGTTCAATACTTAATTTAAAAAGGTGGACCAATAGATATGAATTGGTAAACATATATAAATTAAGTGTTTTCTCGATACTTTGAATTTATTTGTGAATTCAAAAATAAATTTCAAGTAATAAAGAGTAATAATCTCACCAAATGAAAAGTAATAAGTTCATAAATAATTGTATCAACTAATTCTAGCAAAAAACCAAAGGCCTCAAACAACTATTTATTTTTTTATTTGTTTAACTTATATGTAAGAAAACAATAATGAAGCTAAGGTTTCAAATGAATTTATTTTGGGTGGTTTGTGGGAATGATTTTTATCCTTCCCACAAAGCTTTAATACTCACAAAATGAAAATTTTGTCAATAAACATGTCAACATAATATTGTTTATATTATCTATATAATATATCAGGGAATTAAACAAATATAAGCCCCCATAATCAAACATATCCACTTTAACTCAATAAAACCTCGTAATCAAGCATCTCCAATTGATATCCACTTTAACTCAATAAAGTAGGGAGACCCAAACCTCATAATCAAGCCACTTGAACTCTTTCTGTGGCACAAATATGGCCACTCTAAGTCATAAGGCATGCATCTCAATTATTTAAAATCTATTTTGCATCATCTCTATTTTTTCCTCCCTCGCATGGCCATGTTAATTCATCATTCATTTATTGGCCCAAAGGTCACACTAAGAGAAGGGGTGAATCAGTGGGACATTAATTTTACAATTTCACAACTTTTCATAATCATACAACCATATAGCAATGAACCATAAGCATTATATCATCAACTATAATAATGCATCATCATATCAATAACATATCAAGAAGCCATCACATCACAAAGAAATAATTGTTTAGGTAGAAACCCATATGAGAGAAAACCACCAATATTCTTCTTCTTTATATTCATTTTATTACATATATTTGTAGGCTATGACCTACTGGAGGAGACTACCCCCAAGATCTGACTAAGGCACAACCTCAAAAGATGCAAGCAGTTGCTCAATGTAGGCTACAACCTGATTGAGGCTCCAACCTCAAGAATGAGTAGGCTCCAACTTGCTCTAGGATCCAACTTGATTGAAGCTCCAACCTCAAGAATTAGTAGGCTCCAACCTCAGTGGAGGAAATGATCTCCTTCTTCATCTTCCTTGTGGATCTCTATTTCATCTCATTTTCAAACTAGATCCACTATCATCATATATCAGTGAATCTAGTACCAAAAGGATTGTTACAAACTGCAATCACAACCTCCAAACTTTGTCACTGTAAAATCTACAACCATTTCCACATAACCTGTAACACCCCCTTCTCCTAGGCCTACCCAAGCAACCGACCAGCCAGAGTAAACATGCGATGAGAAAGGTCACTATAAAGGATTCAACCTCCTTGGTGACCTTAAGGAAATGGAATCGACCGAACATATCAAACAGACCCATCCACATCAACAACAACACCCTCGAGAGACATGTCAGCCGCTTAGACATCTTGTCACTAAGTCCCACTGATGTTGTAAGCCTTTTAACCCTTGGTTGCTCTCATGATATAGGCATGACAACGTCCAGAAACCCAAAGTCGCTCTAAGGCCTACGTGTCAGTGTCCCTGGACTCTTTTCAAAAGCCCTGTTCTAGTGTCCCTGATATTTGAGCCACTTTTCTAGCCCAGAATCCCAGCCTCTGCCCAGAACTTGTTACAACCTCCAGAATCCATCAAAGACATGTTGAAAATATAAATAAACAAAAATACAACCTCAGGACTAGGCTTAAGCATCCTTAACTAGGACTGAAATTCTTTCAAACACTTGGCATCAATTCAACTTATTGGTCTAGGATACAAGACAGAGCATGAATTATTGAAAGAACTTATGAAAAATAACTAGAAGGATCACCACCCCCGGATGCAGGTGCTGGCACGTCACCGGAGGTCGAGCCACATGCCCATCATGTGCCGCCCCGTGCTAGTGAGAACGGTTAAAGGATATGAGCCGTCGAAGTTTATTAATCCGCTGCCCAAGTCCTGCGCATTCAATGCAGAGCAGAGGGATTAGATGGCGGGACAGGTCGCAGTTATGGCGAGTCTACAACGAAGGAATGAAGCAGAATATCAAGGTGCAGAGAGGCAGGAGCGATCGCGTTGGTATGGTGAGGTCGAGGAGAAGTAGTTGCGGCAGATCTCTGGGTGGATGGTCATCCTACCACCCTGCCAAGCAATCTTGGCTTCCTGTCACAGCAATTCAGTCATATGCCTTAGCTGGACGCTGCACACAACGAGCATACAAGGCAATTTGGTTTCGAGGGGCAAAATTCTTCCCTCAGGCAAAGGTGGCTCAGAGGTTGTCAAGCCTGCGAGGGAATTGTGGAGAGACCCGCCCTGTGCATGGTCTAACAGTTCACCTCAGGTTCATGAGGAAGGCAGAGGGGTTTCTATGGCAAGGCTGCGAGAGCGACAATCAAGCAGAAGGGGACCTAGGCGAGGTTCCTCCTCTCGCACTCCGGCAGCAGATGAGCACCATCACTGCTGCTGCTGCTACTGCTACAGGCGGGCGAGGGCAACACCAATTCAATTTGGGCAATTCGTGGAGGTGGGCTGCTCAGGTGAAGGGGAGCCAGCTCTTCCTGCATTCGGCTCGGCTGTGTTCACCCTGGGCAGCTCAAAAGAAAACGCAGGCATCAATGCCCACATATCAGTTCTCTTTACAAAAATTCCAGAAGGGAATGATGGCGGGAACTCGCCAGGATCGCGGAACCACCTCCAGAGGGCACAGGGATGGAGAACCCTGTTCTACCGCCGCCAATTGAAGCGGGCACCTCAGGGAAGGAGCCTCTGCTCGCCCCCTCGCATCCCCAGGTGCCGGAACCTCGGGGCAAGGCAAAGGATCCATGGACCGCCATGTGGGAGGGAATCCCTGAGGGCCAGGGTTGGTGCACTATCGTGGAAGAAAAAGAACCCGGCGACGACTGATACTCCGACGAGCGCTTAAGCACACGCCCTTCTCTCTCGGCTCGGGTCCAGGATAGAGTTCTCTGCTGGTATTTGGATTCTGGTCATCACTGTGTTTGTTCACTTGCTGTCTTTTACTTTGTCTTGTTTATGCTGGTCTAGTTTACTCTCAGTTTTTACTATGGTCACGTATATGTTGGTCCACTGTAAAACCTCTGTTGGTCCACAGTAAGTTTTTGATGGATGCCCCTACATGGGCAATCATGTTCATGTTTAGCTCAATGCGGCTCTATGTCCGGCTTCTTGTCAAGTCTTTTTGGTTTCCAGCCTCAGAATGTTTCAGGAGGAATTTTGGAAGTCCTGTAGGTGTTGCCCCTGCGAGGGAGCTTTTTGGTTCTAAGCTGAGACACCCAAGGTGCCACTGTTGGCCCTGGATGGACTGTTTCACTAATTGTAAAATTTGCCTGTACATATAATATAATAGACTAGCTAGTTTTACCGAGAAAAAAAAAAAAAAAAAAAAAAACTAGAAGGATCACCACCTTCTCCATTGAACTATTATAACATCAATTAGGTCTTGAATCCATCCATTTAACAATTACAAGTAAATACATGAAATAACCATGACATGAACCAATCATATAACCAGCATAAGACCATATAAATATCAGAGATATGACAACCATTAAATCCGCATATAAACCAATGCAGAAGTAAGAGAACTTAGCTTTTATTAATCATAGCCAAATCCCACCAGGTTTAGGACTTCCACATACCACCTAACCATAGACATGGCTGAACCAAATCTCTCTTTCAGCCAGTCACCCCATGCCATATTCCAAGCATAAATGTGGGATCTCATAGAACAATGAATTTAAGAAAAATCAAGGGAATACATAGGTTAAAGACCACATCCACCCTCATTAAACTGTGATGACACCAAAACCAGTGCTCCAATCACAACTGAACTGAACTTGGAATGTCATTTGAAATCCATCACTATCCTTGAGGAATTTTCCATCTCCTTATCTCTCAGGTTTTACCGCAATCCAATCCTGGATCACTAGACCTTAAACCAAGACCAATATCTCAAGCTTTACCACAATCCAAAACCCAGATCACTAGGTCTTAAACTGAGACTTCACCCTCAGGATTTACCATGTATCCCCCCCAAAACTGGTTAAGGGATTCCTAGGCCTTTCAAAATGAAACTTGAGACCACCTCTGCCTCGTATTCCAAAATCCATCCTGCAAACCAAAGCTGAGAAACCAAAATAAACATCCCAACACCATGGCATCCTAAAAAAGGAAAGGCTAGGCTGAAAACCATTGTCATAACCCTACAAAACCATGCCACTAATAGCAAGAGAACCATACACCAACATGCAAAGCCTGTTGGGTGGAGGAATTACACTTAAGCAAACTCCTCAACACTTAATTTGTCAACCCAGGGGATTCGTAAACTTAGAGACGAAGCACAGGCAATGCCAGAGATGGTATGAATATTCCTAATATAAATCCCTACTTTTTTTAAAGGAAAGACTGCAGAATCAAATTAAAAAGAGAAAAGGGCAACTTGAACCATCAAAATAATCTAAGACTAGAACAAGGAAGAATGCATTTGTAAGAGGGAATTAAAGATAAAGGGCAATCACTCTAGCTAATTATTGTAACTACTAAGTGTGTGATTTTCTTTAACATAGACACTTAGCAGTCTCATCATATGGGCCCTTAAACCTGCTCCTTTAGAGATTTCCTTCTTGCACTAATCTTTCTTGTACCATCACAGTCTACTTGCACTAGTGCAGGAACAAAGATTTATGTAGAAGGTATAAATGGTGTCTTTACTAAAGGCTTTTTACTTCCTGCAAGGGCTTGAACTTTTCCAGGTTCAAAGCACTTAGATATCGTGGCAAGAAACTAGTTCTTGCACCGGATCAGAGCTTCCTACACTCAACATTTAATTCTTAAAATGAGTGCTTAATTATTGCAAGTGTTATTATACTGTTAAATCAAATTGCACATATAAAAAGTGAATGTTTCTCATCTTAACAGAGTGCAGGAATAAAGAAACAATCAATATACATTTATCCAGTCATAAGAATTTAATGAAAGAAAGAAGATTGCGGGAAGTAGACTAAGAAGGCTTGCTGCATCACACCAACGTGCACTAGTGCAAGGTTATTTCTCCTGCTTGGACCAGGCGGAGGAAAACCAATCTGAAATCAAGTGCAGGAAAGGAACTTTATCTACTTCACACAACGGATCCACTTTCACTCAGAAATGAATGCATGTGCTTAAAACTAAATCACACTTGACAATGTAAACACAAATTACATGAAAACGGGGAAATGGGGTAAATGTACTAGGTTGGTTGGGCCCTAACCAACCAGCGCATTTCCCCTTTAAGTAAAAATGTTGTTCAGTACCTTAATCAATCATCAGCTCAAATACAAAAACGTAATTTTTGAAACATGAGGCGGATATCCCTTTTATTAATTCACCGAGGCAAGTACATACATTAATACATCGTCTAGCCTAGATTCGAGCGATAACAACAACCTGTTACCGCATCTCTGGCTGTGTCTTTGTTTTCTTCTACTATCAAAAACTTCTCCTTAGTCCTATTTACATTCTACATTATATAGATCTTTGGCCAATGGCCAAAATAGATCATTCAACCGATTACATAACCAAACATAGAATTTAGCTTTTCAGCCTTCAAAATTAGATAGTTAGCAAAACTGGTCGTAGCCAATCTCCAGCTTTCATCCTTCACAAATTCGATCATGGCTGCCTTTGGATCAATTTTGCTATCGTGGTTGAAGTTGCTCAAAACGAGGCAGTGATCAAGGAGGTTCGGATCTGCTGCAAGGATTTGTTGTGCTGGAAACGGTGCAAGATCTAATCCTGCACTAGGATCAGCGGCCACGGTAAGTACTCTAACTACCAAATAAACATTGGAGATATCGATAAGTTACAAAGAGTGATTAAAAGTAATAAATCATGTAATAAATGATTAATTAATGCTAAGTTAAATTAAAAGTATGAAAAATAAAGTTTATACGAAATATGTCACCGTGCTTGGACTGGTTCAAGATGAGGGTGTATAAAAGAGGTAAAACAGCGGTAAATGGTTATGATTTAGGAGGGGGGAAATGGCAAAAAGAGAGAAAATTAGGGGGCTAACAAATCCATGCATGTCCAAACCAGCTAGGAAATCACACATGCAAAATGTTACCTACAAGTATTCATGTTGAAGTTGCTTGATATTTCTTTCCTTCCTTGATCATTCCTTTCCTTCCTTTCCCTTTGCTTGCTTATCCTTCCTTGATCCAAACCTAGAGTGCTCCAAAAAAAATCTAAGTGACCAAGAGTGAGAGAGAGAGAGACTGAGAATAATGAGAGAGCTCCAAACTTGAACTGACAAAAGGTTAACACTGACTAAGCTTGAGCCAAGATCTTTCCAACTAATCCTCATAAGCCTTTTTATCAATGGTGCCTCAAATTTCTTCATTTTCCATTATTTTCCTTCAATTTCCTCCTCACATGCAACTTGTGACCTTTTACCTTCATTTTCTACTATTTTCCTTTATTTTCATAAATAAATGTGCCAAAAATGCCTTTTTGCCTCGTAATGTCTTTGCTAACTTCCTTAGCCAAAAACACACATCCAATGATGCCCACTAGGATATCTTTGCCCAACATTCAGCTTGGAATAAGTTTCTCTTGCCCGTGGTCTCATTTTTCCTTCATTGACTTTTATTACATGAACTTTTCACCAAGTTTGTCATATAACCTACTATCTTTCTACTACCACAAAATCATTTCCATGAAACCTGCAACCATTATACTGTAACAAAAGTCATATCAATCAATTTTGTTGGTTGGAATACTATTGCCCATACTCTGCTTCAACCATATCTTCAACCTAGTCATTCAAACCCCTTCTTAGAACTTGTTTACATCATATATCCAAAACAACCTACAACGTGCTCACACACCCTCAAAACAAACACCAGATATTATGGCCATAAAAATAAGTGTCAAAAGAGCATAATACCCCTCTAGTTACATTCATGTCTTGAGCCATGATCGTCCAAATTCTTCCATAACTCAATTTGGAAAAATAATGCTCTCAAAAACCTAAAATAACCATATAAAACTTTATATTAAAATATGTAAGCTACAATTTGAACCTTTTCAGGTACGCTTGAAAGAATGGCAAAAAGCACGCATGGAGTTATGATTTGTTCACTACTGGTAAGTTATTTATTCAATAGAATGGTATCCAAAACTTAAAAATAAGTGTAAATCGTCCTATAACCTTACAGGGGTTGAACCTACGACCTAATGTATACAGTACGCATACCTTACCAACTCAGCTACCTCAATTTCACTTATGATACCATCTTGTGCTAGTCTATTTAATATAATAATATTTCCTCCAAGTCAATCATCCCCATGGGATTCCATGTCAGTCAATATATCCTTACTCTTAAGCGACCCTTTGTATATAAAACAAAACCATTGTGGCTTTCCAAACCTATGTGGGTCAATGAAAACGACGATGCTATATATTTATATGTGATGTTACTCATATGGATGAAAATAATGCCATCATGGCTATTGATACCTATATGACATGGATATCTATTCACACGAATGAACCTCCGGGATCAGCACAAACGAATTTACTCATATGGAAGAAAACAATTCCATCATCACTATCCATACTATACCTTTGTGAAATGGTTGTTTATTCATACAAATAGACCTTCGCGCTCATCATTGCTTGTATATTCATTTACACGAACGAAACCATGCAATAGTGGCCAAACTCCATAATTGGAACCAAAATAACCATTAAAAAACATCTTTGCAACCAAACACTTCTCAAACCCTTCCACATATTGGTCTCTTCATTAACTCCTTCGAATGAAATGTGTGTGATAGGCAATTTAATTTCTTAAATTGTTTTTCATTAAATTATCAATTGGGTGTTGATAAGTTGATGAGGTGCCCACTAAGTATATGTAGAAGTAGACTTAATTGGTTAAAAATAAATTAAATGTTACAATATTATATTACTAGTTTATCATTGCAAAACATGGATTGATCATTCGCATGTGATATAAACAAAAGTAAAAATTTAAACTTAAGAAATATTGTATTCATTAAAATCACAAAGATGTCCAACCAGTGCAATAATTTATGCAACTAGCTCACAAATACTGAAAATATCACCATGTTGGATGTGTAAACAAACTAGTCATTTGAGGAATATCAATCTGAGTCCTTGGGTTGTCCACAAGTCTCGATGGATTCCTTGGTCATTATTCCTCCATGTAGAGGCCTCACTCCACACAAGAAAATAATCTAATTTGCAAAAATGTAAATGCTTTAAGAAATAGCATAGGTCTACAAGACTATATAAAAAAGAATTCAATTCGTAATAAAAAATTACAGAAATGGAAACAGACTTATGCTACACATTCATCACATGTCTACGAAACTACAAGTGTATCCCAGATCAGGTGGCCCTGCCTGATTGGGAGCATTGCAGGTGATGAGCCTTGGTATTGCAACAAGAATGTTGCAACTCCCAAGGCCACCAACTTTAATTATCAGTCTTGGGTTCGTACAAACTTAAGAGGTGTCAGCACTATATGTTCAACATGCAATGTGTCCTTATTTTGTTGATATGATGCAATGAAGTGAATATCATGAAATGAAAGCCTAAACTAATTGCAAAAATGGAAATGTTACTCTATTTGCAAGAAATGGAAATGATGCTTAACCTAGCTGTATAAATGTAAATATTAGGATATTTTCATAAATGTAAATTCTACACTACTTGAAGGAATGTAAACACTATTCTAATTGCATAATGTAAAAGTTGCATTGAAAAGGAAATCTAACATATGCAATGGGAATAAGAGTTCTTGCAATTAAAACCCTAAAAGAAGCATAAATCCAAGAGAAACAATCCTAGTCTACCTTGCATAGGTAAATGAGCATGAAATAAATCTTTAATCACTGTATTCAAAGAGATTAACTTTAGTGATATAGTTCATTACGCATTTCATGAGACAATTATTAAGAAAAGCATCGATGTATCTTTAAATTCTTAAATTTGTCCACTACCCATAACTGCAAAGGTGAACTGTGATGGATAAAAGGAAAGGATTGAGAGGTCTTTGGTATTAATCAATCATGGTTTTGGAGCCTAACAGTCATTATTTAAGGCTAGGAGGAAAAATTCAAGCTTCAAGGACAATTTTGGTCAAGTTTGGAGGGCTTTTACATGGTGTTACAAGATGTTATAGGATGTTATAGGATTGCCCTGTTTTGCTACAGGATTGCATCTATGAGCATTTTGAGGGTGGAAAAGGTGATATAAAGGTGGGAAAGTGTGTTAGGGTGTGTTGTGTTGTACAACAACCCCCCATTTCATAAAAATTTTCTTTCTAACTATAATATGAAATGGGTCCCTTTTAAACATAGATGTGTGAATAAATAGGTATCAATTCATCATTAGAAAATCCTCCATCAAAAGGTCCAATCGAAATGTTATATTTTAAACCTTTTGAGCTATAATGAAATCGGTCTTATGAATAAATGTAAAATTCTTTATTACTGCGATAAAGCGATCGCAAGATTGCATATCGCAGCAACAAAGAAAACATAATGCATGCACCCATTGACTTACTCCGATCCAAAAATCAAACAACTATCGGATATCGGGAAAGGCGAATAGCGAGTATAATAAAAGAACATACCCTATTTCTCCGATGCGATATTGTTATCGGCAATCGGAAGGTGTAGCACAGCGCATGTTTATGATACCTTTAAATCTCCTGATGCAATAAGGTATATCGCCATCGGCGATTTTGCAATGACATAAGTAACATGACCCGAGCCCACCCCAGATTGCGATACATTAAGGCGTGAGTTTCAAAATAGATTTAAAAGGCTTGCATGCATTATTTTGGATTATTATTAAAGCCTTCTCGTTCTCGATAGCGATATACTTTTGATTATCCGCAAAAAAACTGAAGCCATGCTTGTATCAATCATTCGGCATATAAATGATATGATGCGTATTTAAAACTCCTTTACCATGATTGACAGGTTAAGCAGCCAATTAATGAAGCAGTTATGCCGAGATCTTCCCTGAGATTGTATCTGCGGCAGTACTACTATAATCTTTCATTATTCGCTAATTGATATAATTCTTTCATATTGGCTCACACTACCTATTCTCTGAATCACATTGATTTCATTCCTTGCGCGGAGCTCCATCGAAATAACAAGTTCAAACCAAATGGGAAAGAAATCTAAGAGATCCGCGGCAGCAGCTGCTCCCGTAGTAACAGTGCAATCCACCAATGATCTAGGACCGAGCAAAAAGGGATTGATTTCAAACACTACATGTCTTGGCCTTGGAAACACAAGTTTGCAAAGCATATATAATTTAATTGAAGCAGAGGAGCCTGAGACAGTACCAGTACAAGCTACCGCAGATTCAACTAGAAAATCAGAGGCTTCCCATGAAGATTTAGATGATTCATATCTGCACCAAATAGCAGCACGTGAAAAAATTCTTCCATACACTGATGTAGTGCGATGGGCAGTAGAGGAGATCCTGGTTTTAAACAAAACATTTTGCACAGTTGACGGAAGGGTCTTTGGCTCATTTCAGCCTGATGACTTAAGAAAAATGTATCACTTGCCCGAACCTCAAAAGAAATACAATAAAGCCTTTCTTGAGAAGTTCGCAAGTGAGAATGAGATTGAATTGACCCCAATTTGGGAGTGGAGACAGAACCCCGCAAGGCACAAACATGAATCTTCAGGTAAGTACTCTGTAGATTCATTATGTTCTCCTTACTGTTATGCCAGGGCAATGATGTGTAGAATTTGGGGATTGCATGATTCTGCAAAATTCATTATTGAAATGGTTCCTTTAATGGAAGTGGCACTTAATAATGAAGTAATGGATTGGGCAAACATATTGTCAGATAAATTAGCCACTGCAATTCTTGAGTTTAGAGCAAAAACTCGCATGACCGATAGGTCTATTCCTCCGTTTTATTATAGTGCTTATATTTTAGATACTCTTTGTTTCAATTCTGAATTTCCTGTACTTGGGTGGAGATGGAAGTCACAAGACCCTATGCCTATTCACATTTATCACCAAAAGTTATGGAAGGCACACTATAAGGACCACTTGTACCAATCTGTAATGGTTTTATGTTACCTATTTATTATGCCATTTTTGATAAGCCTGCCCCATAGATTTCTTCGGAAGGAGAGGTTGACCTAACCGCTGTAGGAAATTGGTTCGAGGAAGACAAGTTCACATACATAAGGGTTTTTGGTAGCCTTTCAAGACCTCATGTCCTTCCTCTGTATATACCTGACAAGCTGTTAGCCCAAGAATTGGCATAACAAATTACAACAATAGGAACATCCAAGACTCTTAGGACTTTTAAAAATCAGGCTTGGCCTACTTTTCCTTTGAGATGTGGTGTTTATACTTTGCACAACTACAAGCATGCAGAGAAGGAGGCAGAGAAAATAAACATGCTCAATCTTGCAACCATTCCTAATAGGCAATTTCATCCAAGGAAAGTTGCCTATACTGTGCTTGAACAAGCAAAACTTACAAGGTTTGATCATGAGAAAGATGACTTTGATGACTTGTTTTCTTCGGCAAAATCATTATTCCAGGTACAAATGCTGGCCAAAATGAGATATAACGATGAAAGGCTAGTAGAATTCAATAGGCTTAGAGAATAGAGGTTGCAAATTCTACCTTTGGACTTATTAGCTACTACCCCGACAACACAATCAAGTGAGCCTGAACAACAAATTATTGACAAGCCTCCTACTGTAGGAAATATTTTCGAAAGAGGAAAAGAACTAGAGCAGGAGAAATAGCAGGAGAAAGAGCATAAAAAAGAACAGGATAAAGGCAGCGAAAATATCAATGTGGATACTCAAATTGATCCTAAACTACTCCAAGAATGGCAGCAATTTGACTCTATTATAAGCAATCTGGAAGGTCCACAAGATGTCAGCACACCCAAAGTAACAGATGGACAAGATACAGCATCAACAACGGTTCTGAATGAAGGAACCAGTGGCCTACCCACTAGCACGGATTTAGAAATGATTCCAAAAGACCCATCCGATCAAATTATTTTGCAGATAGAAAAAATACCTCCATTAGATGTCTTTTACAGTCCCAAACACAGGGCTGTAGTGAAAAGACAGAGGAAAAGGAGAATACTTGATCAATCTTCCCTGTTTCCAGCACAAACAGAGACAGCTAATATAGTGTGGAAAGAAGAGTTTAACCCTTCTGATGACCTAACAAAACTTTCTCAGTATGACGGAGCTTATTCGGCAGCCACTATGGATAAGGCATCGGAAGTAAGTAATCTACTTAAAGAAAAGGACCAAGCAATTGTTTCGTTGCAATCATAGGTGTTCGAAGCACAGCATAAAATTGAACAGTTGGAACAGCAACTATCAACACAACAGCAACTAAACAATCAATTGAATAAGCAATTGCTTGAGGAGAAACAGAGGATAGACTCAAGCGCAATACAAAAGCAAAAAGAATTATTTGAAGCATTGGCCAGGTTAAAGACAATGAATGAACTAATGATGAAAACGAAAGATGAGCAAATCGCTCTGCTGTTACATCAAGTAGAGAAGTTCAAGAGTCTTCCGCAACCAGCAGATTTCAGGTCCGAAGCTCTACAAATCAATAAAGCATTGGTTACACAGTTAAGACTATTATGTCATAACATTTCTCTGGTTGAGCCCCTTTGTGATATAACGGCATCAATAGTTGACAAATCAATCGATGCTAGGCAGGATTTGGAACAGGCCAATGAGACTCTAACAAACTTTCTTGCTTGGTAAGACACCAACGAAGGGCAGGCCGCAAATCTACCCAAAATTCTAGAGTCACACAAGGAGATCCTTTTCTTAGAATGGCAGTCACCGCTGATGAAAGCAGAGAGAGAAATTTCCAGATGCAGATTATCTACAAGTAATTTAATTGAGTTAATCAATAACACTCTTTATCTGTCTAACATGATTTCTCAATGCACCCCAGGTAAATTACTGTCAACCAAAACATTGGAGCAAGCATGCAATCAAGAATTGGAGAAGAATGGAAGATTAATTACCGGCATCCAAATTTTAACTTGTGATACCTATTGGTTTTTCTTAGTAAAACCATACAGTCAAAGGGCTGCCCTCAAATGTTTAACCGAAGTGAATGGTTGTATCATTCCTGAAATCCATGATGCCACATACTCAGCTCAACTACATTCTCGTCTCACTCGTCCTCCAGAATTGGAACCGATGCTTGCAATCTACCAACTCAAATCAAAAGGAGATCATCTGAAACAATGAATCATGCTGTCGACTGCAAACAAACCTATTGTTGAGAAGATACTCATGATTTAGTTGTACCAATTAATAGCATTTTATTTTTGTAATTAGTTAGCTTAATTAGTATTTATAGACCCTTTCATGCATTTAGAAAGGGTCCTCAATTTTTGTATAAACTCAAATCTGGAAGTAGCACTATTGTGCTTCTGGTATATTTTTTTATAAACACTGGGCCAGTATTCTGAATTCTAACGCAGAAAGCTTTGATGGGATGTGCACTATTGCCTTGATGTGAAAGTGTTTCTAAGTTGGAAAAAGGAATTTGAATGTGATTGATATCGAGAGTGATTCGAATAACATATGGTACTATTATCTATGATCTTGTTTCATTCTTTCATGTGAATCGTCATTTGTTTAATCTTGCTATCATTGGATATATGTATGTGTTTTTAACAACAATCCTTATATTTTTCGCTATTGAATGTTTAAGGAGTGTTATTCTTTTAGTCATATATGTATCAGTGATATATAAATGATAGTGTAATGATGCTTTAATGATTACTTTGTTCAACTACTTGAACAAAGTAATTATCATATGAATAAATGTCTTTGTTTACCAATAGAGTCATCTATGTGCCTGTTGTGGATAAAGTTATCAAACGTTACACTAAAGCAGAAATTTCCTGGGATAGGATAGTTATTCATATTTTTACTTTTTAGATTAAATCATTCATCCATTATCATTATATTAGAAAACCACCCATTTATCCATCCCCTTTTTATTCATCACTGGGAAACTGGTCCCATTATTTCCAGTCGGAGCCACCACTCCAAACGGAAAAGGAGCTGCCTTTAAAGTCCGGACATAGTGGTTTTCCCCGATGTTGTTGCAGCGATTTTCTAGGCATCAACATTTTTGGCGCTAGAAGGAGGGCATGAACTATGAATGGTGAGCAAACCAAAACCTATAGACCATTCTGATAGTAAATCTCCCTCCACCTCACCTCAGACCTCCCGTTTGCATTCTGGAACACCAGTATTCAAACGAGAAGAAGAGGAGTCAACTACCACTGCTCAATCCCACCATACTCCATATCGATTAAGTCTTGAGTCTCCTGAAGTTCAGTCTCTCATACAGAAATTTCAATTCTTTTCGATATCACCATAGAAATCTGAAGTATCTCAAGGCAGTGAGACTTCGCAATTCAATCTACCTCACCCTCTCACCAGACTTCAAAGCGGAAAGCTCGGTATTGAACCTACTAAGTTGCCTTTAACGAAAAGGAAAAAGGCTAAAAAGAACACTGAAGGATCAAATAGTGAGACTTTCTCATCATCATCCCCCATTTCATCTTCTCCAGTGCGAAGTCAACCATCCACTCGTCCATTACACATTGTTGTTCAGCAGGGATCAGCAACTTCAACATCCCAACCTATTCGATCTTCAATGTCAACTCCTCCCCAAACATCAGGAATATCATCAAGAATATCATCAGCAATATCATTTGTTATTAGTTCTACGATGGCTCAGAATCCATGGAATAATCCTGGTGCGGTAACTATGCATGCACCATTACACCCATTGCCAAATTCTCCTGAAAAATGGTTGCCGAAATTTAATCCAGATGCCGGAACACTAGCCGAAGAACATATTAACAATTTCATGTTATCAGTTAATTTAAAAGGAGTGACACAGGAAGATGTTGTCATTAGGCTTTTCCCTTATACTTTACAAGGATCAGCTGGGTCTTGGTATTTTTCCCTACCCTCTGGATCCATTACCAGTTGGAACATTTTTCAATAACTGTTTCTCACTAAGTATGGCGATGAAAGATCTTTAGCAACATTAATCAACGATCTTTCGAATCTTAGGATAGAATCTAGAGAACCTATCAAGGAATTCAATTCGCGATTCAATAAACTCTTGAATAAGATTCCAACCGACTCTAAACCAAGTGAGAAAATCAGAAGTGAATGGTATATAACATCCCTACCTTCAAATATAGCCATTTTTAGATAGAGTTGCAAAACCAACTTTAGCTGAAAGCATGAAAGAGACGCTTGTCGTAGAGAAACGCATTATTGCTTTAGAAAAGAAAGTTGCTCTTGAAGATAGAAAATCCAAAAAAGTTTCTTTTAAAGATGATTCAAAGAAGAAAAACCCTAAAGATCCATACGATATAGAGGGTCTGCAAAAGTTCCTCAAGACTATGTCAAATGAAATGGTTGAAATCAAAAAACAAGTAGCAGAAACTTCAACAAAGAGGCCATTTAAAAATTTTAAGAAACTTGAGTCAAAACCACCAAATGCTATATCTAATGCAGACTCAGATCCTGAAGAGGAAGAAGAAGATGAAATAGTCTTGCCATCTGAGGAACCCGAAGAAGAGGAGATTGTCGAATGCCATGGGATGTGGGACTTCATTTTACCTAACTCCGATACAAAAAATGAACAAGAAGCTTTCCCTGTGACTACCAGGAGTAAAGGTACTCCTGAACCTGTTCAGTCAATTTCAAAGAAAAGGAATGCAGGTACCACTACTATAAAAGAAAAGGTTCCCACAAAGAAATCTGCGGCGATAACATCCAAAAACCAACCATCATCCTCAAACATGCCCTCAACATCTAAGACGTTGGTAGTATCGGATTCAATGGATTACAATATTATTGATGATATGAAGAAGACAAAGGCAAACATTACTATGTTTGATCTTAGCAAACTCAAACATCAGCAGAAATTACTTCTTAAGGAGCTAATGCAGTACCTTCTTCACCTCTTCCTAATGTTGTGTTCTCCAAAGCTGCAAATGATTCAGGTCAACCATCTCCTGGTAGAGTAGAAGCTACTGATGCAGTTTTAATCGGAGACAGATCAAATTCTCATACTCCCCCTTTTCTCTTGACCTATGAGATCTATAATAGTAATCAACACAACTGTTTGATTGACTCAAGGGCATCCTCTAACATAATGCCAGCTTCAGTTTGTTCCAAACTGAACATTGAACCCCAAAAGTCTGTAATTCATATTGTATAGTTGGATAGAACTAAGGTCCAGTTTTTAGGGGAAAGCAACTCCGTAACTATCAGGTTATTAGCTGATCCACGAGTGGTTCACAGAATTGATATTTTAATCGCTGATATACCTAAATTTTATGGTTTAATTTTGAGTAGAGACTGGTCTGAGAAACTCCATGGTTATATTTCTACCGATTGGTCCCATATGTGGCTACCTTATAAAGGAAAGCCAAATCAGATCAAAATCAATCGGGAGAAACATATGACCCATACTGTCACTGAATTTGAATAGGAGAATCAACCAATAGCATTCAATAACAATATTTTGGGGAATTACTCATCCGAATCATTCTTTGGCAATTTCACTGCCCAACCATCTCCTTTCTCAGTTAATAATTTCACATCCCAAATTGAAAATTTCTCACAAACCAATAGATCAAGATGTGTTAATATTGTTGAGGAAACTATAAATAAAATTGTTGATAATTCTTTATTTTGGTCACTATACTTTGATGGGTCTAAATCTGAGTGAAGGCTGCAGGCAGGGTTGTATTTTAGTTAGCCTGAAGGAGAAAAAACTATGTTATCATGTAGATTGGAATTTGAATGCACAAATAATACGGCTGAATATGAGGCCTTAGTTCAAGGACTTTACAAAGTTATTGGTCTTAAAGTTCAATATTTGAAAGTGTTTGGTGATTCAGAAATTGTTATAAAACAAGTTAGAAATACAATTCATTGTCTTTCTAGTCATCTCAAACACTATCAGTCTTTGGTTCAGGAACTCATATATCATTTGTGAGAATAATTTTGGAAAAATCACATAAAAAATAATTTGTCGACACGTTTCGAACCAACCAGTGTGGTTCATCACCAGGACAAGTTGAAGATCCAATCTGAGCGAACAGTTAAATAGGGACAGCAGGCCATTCTAACAGCTAAATTTTTCTGAGAAATGGTTAAAGGACCTAGCCATTAGAGG
>APFE030911336.1:2314-31186 GCA_000404065.3 Pinus taeda | reverse complement strand
AACCACACTGGTTGGTTCGAAACGCGTCGACAAATGATTTTTTATGTGATTTTGCCGAAATTATTCTCACAAACAAGATTATGAATCACAGAAGTCTGAATTCTTTAACTCATATCTCAATTTTTAGCATTCAATATTTCTCCTATCCCTAGATCCCAGAATGCAGCAGCAGACCTGCTAGCTAATGTTGCTTCCAAACTCCTACCTTCCGAAGATTACAGCCCAGACAGATTTTCAGTAGAGTTAATTTTTAGGCCATCAATTCCTGACAATGTCACCAATTGGCGAGTGTTCAATCATGACGAAGACATTTTAAATTTCTTGAATTCCGACAAGTCCTATGATAATCAAATCATTAATGAAAGTGATCATGACCTTCAAATGAAAGAAAAGCAAGAAGAAAACTCAATACCAAAACTAGTGGTTAAGCTAGAAGGTCTTTATGATATTAAAGACAGGTTTAAACAGGTGACCAATTCAAAGCTCCAGAGTTCTACTTTAAGATTTGAATTGATAAACCTAGGTACTGAGGAAAACCCTCAAAACATCAATTTGGGATTAGGACTTTCTTTAGAAGAAAGAACAGCATTCATTAGGTTATTACGAAAAAATAAACATGTCTTCGCTTGCAAATATGATGATTTGAAAACATACGATGCATCAATCATTCAGCATACTATTCCAATGCTTTCTGAACAAAAACTAGTGCAACAGAAGTTAAGGAAAATTCATCCTAACCTAGAGAGTCAAATAAAAACTGAACTAAAGAAACTCTTGAAGGCTAAGATCATTTTTCCTGTCAGACATTCAAATTGGGTGTCCAATATGGTGTCAGTTAGAAAGAAAAATGGCGACATTAGGATTTTCATAGATTTCAGAAATCTTAATAAAGCAAGCCAAAAGGATAACTTCCCTTTACCTACCATGGAGCAGATACTCCATTCAGTAGCTGGTTCTGAGTTAATGTCCTTTTTAGATGGTTTTTCAGGATATAACCAGATTTTGGTCCATCCTGATGACAGGCTTAAAACTACCCTCAGAACTAAGTGGGGAACTTATGCTTACCAAAAAATGCCTTTTGGACTTATCAATGCATGAGCTACATTCCAAAGAGCAATGGATATAGCATTCAAAGGATTGATCAATAAAACAGTAGTTGTCTATTTAGATGATATTACTGTATTTTCCAAGAAAAGGTCTAATCATTCTCATGATTTAAAACAAATCTTTGAACGCTGCAGAAGGTATGGTATCTCGCTCAATCCAAAAAAGTGATTTTTTGCTCTTAATCAAGGAAAGGTCTTGGGCTTCATTGTTTCAAAAGATGGTATTTATATTGATCCAGATAGAATTAAAGAGATTTATGATATTCCATTCCCTCATAATAAAAAATCCATGCAGTCATTTTTGGGTCAAATTAACTTTGTTAAACGATTTGTTCCAGATTTTTCCCAGATTATTTTACCATTGCAAAAAATGATTAAGAAAAATTTAGTGTTTAAATGGGGATCTGCAGAAAAAGAGGCATTTGATTCTATCAAACAATCAATAATTAACGCCCCTGCTTTAAGCACTCCCAATTTTTCAAGTCATTTTATACTGTATAATCTCACATCCACCTCGTCTTATGCAACAGTGCTGACTCGGATTAATGATCAAAACTTGGAGGCACCAATTTCATTTTACAGTTCAAATCTTCAAAGTGTTGGACTTAATTATTCGGAAGTTGAAAAGAAAGCCTTTGCTGTATACAAAGCCATCAAACACTAGAGACCCTTTCTCTTAAAAGCTCACACAAAAGTTATAGTTCCTTTTTTAGCAGTAAGACAATTACTAATTTAAAGGGAATTAGGAGAAAAAAGAGCAAATTGGGTCACAGCATTACAAGAATATGAATTAGAAATCAAGCGAGCAAAGATTGTTAAAGGCCAAGGTTTTTGCAAGTTATTCGCAGGAGCATCCAATATTCAAGAACCAGAATGTACAGAAGATACTGAAGAAATCAATCAGATAAGTATCACAGATCCTGAATCACAATATGCAGATATGATTTTCTATTTAAAAAATGGATACGCACCTTCTAATCTCTCTTATAAAAACAAGCGTGCCATTAGATTGAAAGAAAAAAACTTCATAATTGTAGATGATGTACTGTTTAGGTGAAATTATGATTCAATTCTATTAAGATGCCTAGAAAAACCTGAAGCGCAAAAAGTTTTGCAGGAGCTACATGACGGACCAGCAGGAGGACATTTTGGAGCTGATACAACAGCCCAGAAAATCATTCATGTTGGATATTATTGGCCCACCCTGTTCAGAGACACTCATGAATACGTAAGGAAATGCCGAAGTTGTCAAATCTCCAGTGGAAGACAAAGAAAACTAGCTTTCCCTTTGCAATCAGTGAACATTGAACAACCTTTCGAGCAGTGGGGATTGGATATCATTGGGGAAATCACTCCATAGTCATCCAAACAACATAAGTATATCCTTACCGCCACTGATTACTTTACTAAGTGGGTTGAAGCAATTCCTCTGAAGACAACAAACTCTGAGGCAATTATAGAGTTCGTAGATCAATTCATTATTACCAGGTTTGGTGTCCCAAACACTCTTGTTTTTTATAATGCATCTTATTTTTCTGGAAATTCTATGTTTGAGTTCGCTATCAAAAGAGGGTTCAAATTGAAATATTATGCGAATTACTATCCCCAAGGTAATGGTTTAACAGAATCTACCAATAAAAATCTTATCAAAATCATTAAGCGAACTATTGAGCAGAATCATAAAAACTGGCATAAATCTTTGATATTTGCACTATGGGCTGACAGAATAACACAGAAGGCTTCCATAGGTACTTTTCCATTTAATCTAGTATATGGGAAGGAAGCTGTCGTACCAACCAATTTAGTACTTCCATCTCTAGCCTTAGTGCAGTTTATTGAAGAAAGTCCCTCATCTTCTATTCAACTAATACATGATCAAATTTTAAAATTAGAAGAAGAAAGGGAAAAAGCTAGAACTATACATGCAAAACATCAGCAAATTATCAAGTCATATTTTGATTCAACTTCATCCAGTTCAAAGCAATTACAAGTTGGTGATCTAGTTCTGAAATGGGACAAAGCCCATGAGGATAAAGGAAAACACACTAAGTTCCAGAAAATGTGGCTCAGACCATTTGAAATCAACAAGAAGATAGGCCCTTCCACTTTCATATTGCAAGATCTATCAGGTAGGAGAGATTCTCTTCCTGTTAATGGCCTTATCTTGAAAAAATTCTTCAATTGAGGAGGTAACCCCTTCTCCCTTTGTAAATATTCAATTTTCAGCAAAATTTGTGTTCATAACTTTTAGGATTATTGGAAAATAAAGTTGTAAGATGTCTTCCATTGGCCTTTGCTATATTGAAAAAGTTTCTCAAAAGAAATAGTTTTGATATTTACTTTTAAAAATGGAAACCTTAAACAAAAGGAAAATTTCTAGGAATTAGGTATATTTAGATTCTGAAACTCCATTTTATTTTTGTGAAATCTTCTCAAGATTTAGAAGTATTGTAAATCATTTTGATGTTTTCAAATGGCCAAGAAACGGTTATCAATACAAAAACAGAAACTGATTCAATCTTAGCATCTTCAACTCTTACCTTGTCATCCATGCTCTCTTAAGGAGAAAATTGTTCATCCCATTCATCAAGGTTTATGATTACTCAGAGTGTAATTCTAAAATATATTTGATATAAAAGATAAGGGGTCTTATTACAAGCCTGCTTACCATGATCATTGGGGAATAGTTCAACTGACATTACCAATACTGCATACCAAAACAGGGTAATGGCTTACAATTATAAGACAAGGGGTCTCATCACGAGCCAGCTTGTTCAGTTAAATTACAACCAGTGAATGGCATTGTCAAACATCTAGCCACCAAACTAGGACAGTGGCTTTTTATCTTGCAAAATAAGGAAAAAGAAAAGTGATACAAAATATGAAGGCATATTTTTGGATTCATTCTTTTAATTATACTCTGAAATGGATAGGATAATGAAGGATTAAATGGTTAAAAGGTATCCTTGTCGAGACTATAGACTTTTGCTGGCAGCAGAGGCTCTACCTATGACAAAGGAGTCATTATAAAGATAAGTTGGAAAAGTTCTTTGTTTTATCATTATCAACCAATTAAGGCTAATTTAAAACTTAGAATGTATTTAATTTTAACAAGAGATGAAAATAGCAGAAATAGCTATTATTATATTCAGAATTTATATATACCTAGTTATATTAGAATTCTCCTCTTAGATAAGATTTGTATATAAAGAAAGTTTAAGTATTTCAACATTTTTCAAAGATAATTGTTTCTCCCAGTGAATCGCCAATTGTTGTGTTGTACAACAACCCCCCATTTCATAAAAAATATATTTCTAACTATAATATGAAATGGGTCCCTTTTAAACATAGATGTGTGAATAAATTGGTATCAACTCATCATTAGAAAATCCTTCATCAAAAGTTCCAATCGAAACATTATATTATAAACCTTTTGAACTATAATGAAATCGGTCTTATGAATAAATATAAAATTCTTTATTACTGCGATATAGTGATCGCAAGATCGCATATCGCAGCAACAAAGAAAACATAATGCATGCACCCATTAACTTACTCCGATCCGAAAAGCAAACAACTATCGGATATCAGGAAAGACGAATAGCAAGTATAATAAAAGAACATCCCCTATTTCTCCGATGCGATATAGTTATCGGCAATCGGAAGGTGTAGCACAACGCATGTTTATGATACCTTTAAATCTCCCGATGCGATAAGGTATATCGCCATCGGCGATTGGCGATTTCGCAATGACATAAGTAACATGACCCGAGCCCATCCCCGATTGCGATACATTAAGGCGCGAGTTTCAAAATAGATTTAAAAGGCTTGCATGCATTATTTTGGATTATTATTAAAGCCTTCCCGTTCCCGATAGCGATTTACTTTTGATTATCCGCAAAAAAACTCAAGCCACGCTTGAATGAATCATTCGGCATATAAATGATATGATGGGTATTTAAAACTCCTTTACCATGATTGACAGGTTAAGCGGCCAATTAATGAAGTAGTTATGCTGAGATCTTCCCTGAGATTGTATCTGCAGCAGTATCACTATAATATTTCATTATTCGCTAATTGATATAATTCTTTCATATTGGCTCACACTACCTATTCTCTGTATCACATTGATTTCATTCCTTGCGTAGAGCTCCGTCGAAATAGCAAGTTCAAACCAAATGGGAAAGAAATCCAAGAGATCCGCGGCAGCAGCTGCTCCCGCAGTAACAGTGCAGTCCACCAATGATCCAGGACCGAGCAAAAAGGGATTGATTTCAAACACTACGTGTCTTGGCCTTGGAAACACAAGTTGGCAAAGCATATATAATTTAATTGAAGTAGAGGAGCCTGAGATAGAACCAGTACAAGCTACCGCAGATTCAACTTGAAAATCAAAGGCTTCCCTGAAAGATTTAGCTGATTCATATCTGCACCGAATAGCAGCACGTGAAAATTCTTCCATACACTGATGTAGTGTGATGGGCAGTAGAGGAGATCCCGATTTTAAACAGAACATTTTGCACAGTTGACGGAAGGGTCTTTGGCTCATTTCAGCCTGATGACTTAAGAAAAATGTATCACTTGCCTGAACCTCAAAAGAAATACAATAAAGCCTTTCTTGAGAAGTTCGCAAGTGAGAATGAGACTGAATCAGCCCCAATTCGGGAGTGGAGACAAAAACTCGCAAGGCACAAACATGAATCTTCAGGTAAGTACTCTATAGATTCATTATGTTCTCCTTACTATTATGCCGGGCCAATGATGTGTAGAATTTGGGGATTGCATGATTCTACAAACTTCATTATTGAAATGGTTCCTTTAATGGAAGCGGCAGTTAACAGTGAAGTAATGGATTAGGCAAACATATTGTCAGATAAATTAGCCACTGCAATTCTTGAGTTTAGAGAAAAAACTCGCGTGACCGATAGGTCTATTCCTCCATTTTATTATAGTGCTTATATTCTAGATACTCTTTGTTTCAATTCTGAATTTCTTGTACTTGGGTGGAGATGGACTTCACAAGACCCTATGCCTATTCATATTTATCACCAAAAGTTATGGAAGGCGCACTATAAAGACATCTTGTACCAAATCTGTAATGGTTTTATGTTACCTATTTATTATGCCATTTTTGATAAGCCTGCCCCAAAGATTTCTTTGGAAGCAGAGGTTGACCTAACCACTGTAGGAAATTGGTTCGGGGAAGACAAGTTCACATACATAAGGGTTTTTGGTAGCCTTTCAAGACCTCATGTCCTTCCTTTGTATATACCTGACAAGTTGTTAGCCCGAGAATTGGCCTACCAAATTACAACAGCAGGAACATCCAAGACTCTTAGGACTTCTAAAAAGCAGGCTTGGCCTACTTTTCCTTTGAGATGCGGTGTTTATACTTTGCACGACTACAAGCTTGCGGAGAAGGAGGCAGAGAAAATAAACGTGCTCAATCTTGCAACCATTCCTAATAGGCAATTCGATCCAAGGAAAGTTGACTATACTGTGCTTGAAAAAACCAAACTTATAAGGTTTGATCATGAGAAAGATGACTTTGATGACTTGTTTTCTTCGACAAAATCATTATTCCAGGTACAAACGCTAGCCAAAATGAGATATAACGATGAAAGGCTAGTAGAATTCAATAGGCTCAGAGAACAGAGGTTGCAAACTCTACCTCTAGACTTATTAGCTACTACCCCGACAACACAGTCAAGCAAGCCTGAACAGCAAATTATTGACAAGCCTCCTGCTGTAGGAAAGATTCTCGAAAGAGGAAAAGAACTAGAGCAGGAGAAAGAGTAGAAAAAAGAACAGGACAAGGGCAGCGAAAATATCAATGTGGATACTCAAATTGATCCTAAACTACTCCAAGAATGGCAGCAATTTGACTCTATTATAAGCAATCTGGAAGGTCCACAAGGTGCCAGCACACCCAAAGTAACAAATGGACAAGATACAGCATCAACAATTGTTCCGACTGAAGGAACCAGCAGCCTACGCACTAGCACAAATTTAGAAATGATTCCAAAAGATCCATCTGATCAAATTATTTTGTAGATATAAGACATACATCCATTAGATGTCTTTTACAGTCCCAAACACAGGACTGTAGTGTAAAGACAAAGGAAAAGGAGAAGACTTAATCAATCTTCCCTATTTCTAGCACAAACAGAGACAGCTAATGTAGTGTGGAAAGAAGAGTTTAACCCTTCCGATGACCTAACAAAACTTTCTCAATATTTCGGAGCTTATTCGGCAGCCACTATGGATAAGGCATCGGAAGTAAGTAATCTACTTAAAGAAAAGGATCAAGCAATTGTTTCGTTGCAATCACAGGTTTCCGAAGCACAGCAGAAAATTGAACAGTTGGAACAACAACTATCAACACAACAGCAAATAAACAATCAATTGAATAAGCAATTGCTTGAGGAGAAACAGAGGATAGACTCAAGCGCAATACAAAAGAAAAAATAATTATCCGAAGCATTGGCCAGGTTAAAGACAATGAATGAACTAATGATGAAAACGAAAGATGAGCAAATCGCTCAGCTGTCATATCAAGTAGAGAAGTTCAAGAGTCTTCTGCAACCAACAGATTTCAGGTCCAAAGCTCTACAAATCAATAAAGCATTGGTTACACAGTTAAGACTATTATGTTATAACATTTCTCTGGTTGAGCCCTTTTGTGATATAACGGCATCAATAGTTGACAAATCAGTCGATGCTAGGCAGGATTTGGAACAGGCCGATGAAACTCTAACAAACTTTCTTGCTTGGCAAGACACCAATGAAGGGCAGGCCACAAATCTACCCAAAATTCTAGAGTCACACAAGGAGATCCTTTTCTTAGAATGGCAGTCACAGCTGATGAAAGCAGAGAGAGAAATTTCCAGATGCAGATTATCTACAAGTAATTTAATTGAGTTAATAAATAACACTCTTTATCTGTCTAACATGATTTCTCAATGCACCCCAGGTAAATTACTGTCATCCAAAACATTGGAGCAAGCATGCAATCAAGAATTGGAGAAGAATGGAAGATTAGTTTCCGACATCCAAAGTTTAACATGGGATACCTATTGGTTTTTCTTAGTAAAACCATACAGTGAAAGGGCTGCCCTCAAAAGTTTAACCGATGTGATCGGTTGTATCATTCCTGAAATCCATGATGCCACATACTCAGCTCAACTACATTCTCGTCTCACTCGTCCTCCAGAATTGGAACCGATGCTTGCGATCTTCCAACTCAAATCAAAAGGAGATCATCCGAAACAATGAATCATGCTGTCGACTGCAAACAAACCTATTGTTTAGAAGATACTCATGATTTAGTTGTACCAATTAATAGCATTTTATTTTTGTAATTAGTTAGCTTAATTAGTATTTATAGACCCTTTCATGCATTCAGAAAGGGTCCTCAATTTTTGTAAAAACGCAAATCTAGAAGTTGCACTATTGTGCTTCTGGTATATTTTTTTTATAAAGACTGGGCCAGTATTCCAAATTCTAACGCAGAAAGCTTTGATGGGATGTGCATTATTGCCTTGATGTGAAAGTGTTTCTAAGTTGGAAAAAGGAATTTGAATGTGATTGATATCGGGAGTGATTCGAATAACATATGGTACTATTATCTATGATCTTGTTTCATTCTTTCATGTGAATCGTCATTTGTTTAATCTTGCTATCATTGGATATATGTATGTGTTTTTAACAGCAATCCTTATATTTTTCACTATTGAATGTTTAAGGAGTGTTATTCTTTTAGTCATATATGTATCAGTGATATATAAAGGATAGTGTAATAATGCTTTAATGATTACTTTGTTCAACTACTTGAACAAAGTAATTATCATATGAATAAATGTCTTTGTTTACCAATAGAGTCATCTATATGTCTGTTTGTGGATAAAGATTATCAAACGTTACACTAAAAGCAGAAATTTCTCAGGATAGGATAGTTATTCATATTTTTACTTTTTAGATTAAATCATTCATCCATTATCATTATATTAGAAAACCACCCATTTATCCATCCCCTTTTTATTCATCACTGGGAAATTGGTCCCATTATTTCCAGTCGGAGCCACCACACCAAACGGAAAAGGAGCTGCCTTTAAGGTTTGGACCGGGTGGTTTTCCCCGATGTTGTTGCAACGATTTTTGAGGCATCAACAGGGTGTTTTAAAACTATATGAGGATGTTTCCAAGCTTATCACCTCTCATACGCCCATATTACACAAAAACAAATGCACGTGATGTCCTTCAATGTCCCAGAAATGTATTTTCGGTGGCAGAGTTTTTAGGGCATTGTGTAGTGAGGAGAAAGATCTTGATGATGGTAGGAGGAATGTAGGATGAAAAGTATAACCTTGCAAATCAACAGTAGTACCTGCACACTACAAAAATATTATGATTTTTTATACTTGCAAAGACTAAAATACCCAATCTGCCAGCTAGTATGTCCTCCTATTTATCTCATTGAATGACCAAGAAAATAAAATGAAAAAGCGATGGGGTGAATTTTGTTATCAATTAGGATGTCCTAAGACTCTAATATAATTGGAATCACTCAAAAATAACCTTTTTAACATATGATAAAAAAATAGCAGAAAAATACTACTCCAAAAACTAGAAATTCAAGTACCAGTGAGCTAGTTAACCTACCAAATGCCTAGTTGATCAAATGAAAATGATATATGGTAAAATTTGTTATTAAATTGTATTTTTTTATGACTCAATCCAAGTGGAATAAACTTAAAATATCCTAATTAAAATCTACTAAAAAATAGCATAAAATAACTACTATTTTTCTACAAGAGACTTCCAAAAAATCATGAATATTGAACTAGTAAACCGATCCAAGTAGTTCAATGATGGATATGAATTTTAAAAATTTGTCTAAGGATGCATCATACGTAAGACTCTATAAATAACATGAAAAACAACTCACTTCAATCATTTAACCAATATAACCTACAACAAAGGAAGCATGAACACTAGATGCAGAAATAAGAGATGCAAGTGAAAAAGACATTCAAAGAAAATAAAGGAATTGTACAATAGGGCTCTGAGGCTCATGGGATGGCCAAGCCCAAGGATAATTAGAGTCCTCTAAAGGAAACCAAACTTTATAAGTTTAAAATGCCACCAAAATTCATTATTTGAATCAATCCAGGTACACCCCTACTAAAAATGAAAGGAGAACTGCTAAATAACAAGTTTTCACCTCAAGAAGACTAAGAAATACATGCCCCTAGAGGAAATTTTGAATTGGTACTTATAAAAATTGATGGGGAAGCATCCTCCTTGAAAGGACGCAGCTTTTCCCTCAAAAATCTCTCAAAAAGTGGAATTGGTTTCCAACAGTAAGAATCTTCATTAAATGATAGGGAGCACATTCGTAGATTTTCTCAATCACTGGAGCTCCGTAATTTGTTCAATAATTTCATAATATCATGTTCACTTATTATCCAATATTGTTTTATAATGTAGTATGGAGAAAGACCCTATATTATTCCGTTCAAAATTTATTCAATATTCTCTCAATATTCTGCAAAAACTAAATAATATTAGGCACATAATATGCAATTATCTCTAAACCTTCCTAAGAACATATTAAAGCTAAAAAAACATTATTAAGTGTAGAAGGAGAGATTTAATATAGCCTTTATGTGCCTAAAAAGGTGAGATGAGCCTTAATCTATGTCTAATTTTGAGGCCCATCAGTACGCAAAAAAAAAAAATATTACACGAAAATATGAACTAGAAATAATGATTTGGGATTAAATCGTCAAAACAATATTACATAGTTCTAGAATGATAAATGATCTGGGTCCAAGACATTTTACTTTTGTGATGTGTTAAATTTAATTTTTAAAATAAACATAAATTAATACATGTGCACGATGTAAAGAAGAGGAACATGACAATCATCAGCACATGAAAACATAAGACGTTGATAATGGAGTTCGTCCAGGAGACACTATGTCTCTGAGCCCCGATGTCAAGATGGTGTAGGTCATTGCATTAAGTGTTATCAATAGTGGTGATATAGATAAGAGGGGATGTCGCTATCATACAAGGAAAATTCCCTCACGCAAGAGTGGCTCCAAGAGATGTTCCGCTACGGTAAGTCTCAGTCAAAAAGACTCCTATCAGTATGACATAAACTCATTCATGATGAGCATCTCGCCAACATGGAATAAAAGGGATCTCAATGCAAACATACATGATGACAATAGGAGTATCCCGTTAACATACAACAAAGGGATCTCAAAACATAACATGACTAATCATGACAACAAGTACATCACACAGACGATTCCGCGTCACATCAAGTAGGAATCATGAAAACAAGTAATAAACAACATCCCACATCAAGCATCATCAGGGATCTGTGCAGCACATTGCATAGCAAAAGAAGTACAGGAATACACTGCATATACCTCACATCCAAGGCCATCTGAAGAAGCGGATGTCAAACTGTTGAATTTGTCCGTGCCATCAATCTCATGGCATCAATCACATGGAAATGGTTGCTTGCAGATGAATGCTGACACCTGCACTCCACTTAGAAAGTGGATGAAGAATAGAATGAGAAAATTGTAGGAATTTTCAGGGTAAGTTCCTCAGACAGAACACCAAATGACATCGCTCACAAACAAATCACAAATCAATACACCAGTATTCTTGACGTGGTTAAAACCCTCAAAGAGGAAAATAGTCCACAGCCTAAGCCACTTTAGGAAATTTATTAATAAAAGAATGAAATTCTACATAAGCTTCTCTCATGGACGGTTAACCTACAAATGACCCTCCATGCTCTTTAAATAGAGATCATGGACCAATCGAGTGTTAAGCCACCGATCAAGTGTCGATAATACCAAGGAGAGAATGAACCGTCGGATCACTTCATGTCTAGAACATATTGTGACCGTCAGATTGTAAGTTACAAAAGTACATAGTAAAGAAACACACTTTACCTAACTCTACACTAGAAAAGTTATACTAACTATTTCTATGTGTTTGGATATCTACATCCCCTTAAGAACAACTTGGGATAGGATTGAAGGATGTACAAATATGACACAATAGGAGAAGGAAGGAGGCACTAGAGCCTATCGCCCCTTAGTGACAACTTCCTGAACTCCAACCAAAATCAAAGTTTAGTAAAAATTTCCTCTGTGAGAGCCTCTGTAAAGATGTCTACAACTTGATCATCTGTTTAACAATATTGCACTTCAAGGACATGGTCATGAATGAGCTTTCTCATGAAGTGCATGTGCAGTTCAATGTGTTTGTTGTGCTGTTATTGGACTGGATATTTGCATAGTTGAATGGAACTTTGATTATCATACCAAAGTGTAGTTGGATGTTGGTGTTGAAATCCAAACTCTGACAAGACCTGACAAAGCCACAGGGCCTCCTTACTAGCTTCTATGGCACCATGATACTCTGCTTCTACTGAAGAAAGAGAAATGGCACTTTGTTTCTTGCAATCCCATGTAATAGGTCTTGAACCAAGAGTGAACACATAACGTGTAGTAGACTTCTGATCATGAGGGTCACTAGCCCAACCGGAATCAATGAAACCAACCAATAGAGGATATGCTTCTGCACTGTAATGAATCCCAAATTGAATTGTACCTCGAACATAACAAAGTATTCTTTTCGCTACTTTCCAATGACTTTCATCTGGGTTTTGCATAAACCAAGCAATAAGGCCAACAACAAAGGAAAGGTCAGGATGAGTATGGATCAGATACAAAAATTTTCCTACAAGTTGACAGTATAAGATAGCATCAACTTCAGGGGAAGTACAAGTGATTTAAAGTTTGGCTCCAGATTGAAAGGGAGAAGGGGTTGGCTTACAATCTTCCATGTGAAAGTGGCATAGAATATCACATGCATACTTGGACTGGGAAAGGGAAATACCTTCCTTGGATTGCAAAACTTGAAGACCAAGAAAATAATGCAAGTGTCCTAATTCTGTCATTTCAAACTGCTTTTTAAGGCTAGACTTCACATGGTTTATAAGGTTTGGATAATACCAGTAAGGATAAGATCATCAACATAAAGAACAAGAACAATAAGAGACTTACCTAATATCTAAAAGAAAGCTATCCATTTTGGCATACCAAGCCCGAGGGGCTTGCTTGAGACCATAAAGGGATTTTTTAAGCTGACATACAAGGCTGGAGTCTATTTGTATAAAGCCAAGGGGTTGTTCCATATAGATTTCTTCATGTAAGTCCCCATGCAAGAAGACAAATTTAACATCCATGTGATGGAATTCCCATTTGAAAGAGGCAGCAAGGGAAAGAACAAGGCGGATAGAGTTCATTTTTGCAATAGGGAAGAAGGTTTCAGTATAGTCAATGCCCTAAACTTGTGAAAAACCCTTAGCAACAAGACGAGCTTTATGTTTATCAACTTTCACATCTAGGCCATACTTGGTTCTGTAAACCCGTTTGCATCTAACAAGTTTTCTTCCCTTTGGAAGAGCAACAAGATCCCATGTATCATTTGCCAATAATAAACGATATTCTTCATTCATAGTTGCATCCCAATATGGATGACCTGAAGCTTCTGCAAAGGTGTCAAGATCATAATTCATTGAAGCTTGAGCCAGTAAAGAAGAGGCTCTATCGAACTAAGAACATGTATGACGTTGATCTGTAGGATCACCGGCAAGAGCACCTGCTGCGTCCTGAGTAGCACAGGCCCATTTTGCCCATTTTGGAAGCTGAAGAGATGAAGGAGGATCCTGGGAAGGTGGGGGAGAATTATCATCCCCACTATCATCATCTGAAGAAGAAATACTTTCAAAAGTAGAAGGGATAGAGAGGTGGAACATCTACCAAACTAGGCTCGTAGACCCATATATTTTCAGCAAACTTTACATCTCTTCTAATGATAACATTTTTGGACTTAAGTGGAATAAGTCTATATCCTTTGACATCTTCAGAGTATCCAACAAAAATACATTTTTCACTCTTAGGTTCTAAAGCTTTATGTTTCTCATTGGGAATATGGGCCCATACTTCACTTCCAAAAACACAAAAGTGACTTACATCTGGTTTAATTGAGCTACATGCTTCTTCTAGAGTGATATTCTTTAAAACCTTAGTAGGAGTGCGATTTACTATGTAATTTGCACAGTTAATTGCTTCTGCCCAAAAACTAAGACTAAGTCCTTTAGCTTGAAGCATACAATTATTCATTTCCTCTAAGGTGTGATTCTTCATTTCAGCTACACCATTTTGTTGTGGAGTATATGGAACAGTATGTTGCATTTGAATTCCATTTTTAGTGCAAAAGCTGATGAATTTGTTGTTAACATATTCTCCGCCATTATCAAATCTTAGCTTAAGAATTTGATGTCCATATTTTTTTTCAACAAAGGCCTTAAAGGCCAAGAAGATGTTAAATAATTCACTCCTGACTTTTAAGAAGTTTACCCAAGTGCGTCTGGAGAAATCATCAACGAAAGTTAAGAAATACTTGTAGCCACAGAATGAAAAAACTAGAAGTGGACCACATAAACCACTATGCACAAGCTGTAAAGGGGCTGAGGCGTGCCAAGAGGCACGTTTTTCAAAATTATCCTAATGATGTTTTCCGAGTACACATCTGGAACGAACACCATCTCTGCAAGATACCATTGGAAGACCTGTCACCATATTTTCTTTACATAGATTCTGAAGGGAGTGATAGTTTAAGTGGCCAAATTGCTCATGCCAAAGTTTGCTCACTTCATCATTATGAGCAAAAAATACCGAGGGAGGATTTGATGACCCAAAGTTTTTTAACTTATACAACCTTGTAGAATCATGGCAATGCTAATAGTTAAAATCTATCTAGGATCTCTTAGGTCGTTAATTACAACATTGTGAGGTGAAAATTCAACGATTTTACCTTCAACTGAATGAGTTATCTAATATACAGATAGAAGGTTGCAGGATAAGGTTGGAACAAAAAATACATCATTAAATTGACCATTGTCTATATGAACAGTTCATGTCCCTACAACACTAAGAGATCTATCATCACCAACATATATATTTTTTGTGTTACAATCATTTAACAAAGAAAACATGGCCTTGTTTTTGGCCATGTGATAGGAAGCTCCAGAATCAATGAGCTACTCATGAGAATGAGAAGAAGAAGATACATTTAGTGCATAGCCAGACCGAGATGCTTGACAACCACATGCAGAAAGTGTTATTACTGAAGATGAATTTGAAGTTGAAGAGTGCTCCAAATGGATGTTACGCTTCTTCATTGTTGCTTCCAAGGCTTCCATCTTCTTAAAGCATTTGGATTCTAAGTGGCCATCTCGATTACAAAAGTGGGGAATGTCTATCAATTTTTCCTTTTTTTAATTTCCTTATCATTTTGTTGAAATGATTTTTCATTTTGAGACTGAAATTGCTTAGGACCCTTGTTTGGTTTAGGACCATTCTTTTTAGGATACAGCTTCTTAGGATTCTTTGAAATTGGTTGCTGCTAAGTGGCTAAGGCTTTCTTAGAAGAGTATCGAGGATTAAGAATACCAACATGTAAGAGTTTTTCTTGTTCTCTTATTAAAGAATCACAAAAGGCATCAAAGGAAGAGGACTTGTGTTATAGACATATTTGGGAACTTCAACCCCAATCTTATATGTCGATAAATGAGGGCTCTTTAAACCCTAAAAGTGTTGTTTCATACCCTAAAGGATCATGGTCAACTGATTATATCATTCCCCAAAAGTTCCACCTGAAAAACCATCCAGAACTGGCCAAAACAGGACCATACTAACTGCTCCACTATCAGGGTGTGATGCATACTAACTCCTATACTAGCCAGGTGCAATGCATACGAAGAGGCCTTCTGTAGGGTGCAATGAGTGAGGATGGACAAATGTCCGAGACAATTTGCTAAGTGGATGCTCATGGAATCTTCTAGAAACTTCTCTTATGACATTTGCCTCTCTGAATTCACCCAGGGATGAGTAAGAGATCCAAGAAATCTCCAAGTGGAACCAAAAACAACAAGTTGAATGACACTAATCAAAAATCCAGAGATGACTCACACCCTTGCACACATCTATAAATGGATCCCTCACCTGAGAGATCTGAAGGTTGGAATTTTGTAATTTGCAAGGAACTGATGATAGATTGAGGTTGAAAAAGAGCATTGTATTGTTGATGTGATCTTGCTTTTCATGAGGTGAAGAGGGCTTTGATGCTGGGAGGATGATGCTGGATCAGACAGCTGGGTTGTAATTCTCCCTTCTATTTTAATAAAGTTCTTTGAGTTTTCCTCCATACAATCACTTATTTGTGAATGCCATTGTATGTCCATTGTATTTCTGATCCTGCAATGCTTATGATATAATAGATCGAGGTGCTTTGATGGTGTTTTGTTACTTTGTCTCTACAGGTACTCTCTAAGCGGGATAAGTAGGAGAGGAGTTGCAAGCTCTATCGAGGGGGAGAGATATCACGCAAGGAGTCAAAAGGAAGATCTAGGTTGTTTCCTTTGCCTCTCTCTTATCTATCATACATAGAGGAAATCCCAAATTGCTTTGATTGTTTGTTTATAGGATAGCTGCCAATCCTAGAGGGTTAGAAGATTGAAAAGACACTAGTTTTCCCGGAAACAAAATGGTGACTCCACTGGGGATTGAATAGATGCTTGTGTGTGTTGTTGTTTGCTTCATAAACTATAGACAGAGCCTGAAGTTAGCCAGATAGCCTTCGAACTGCTCTTGCTCTGCAATTTCAAAGTAGATGAATGTTGCTTCAGTCAATCTCTGGTTTAGTTTATGAATCAAACATTTGACTTACAAGCATTCTAGATGCCCTTTTGGTAGCTCAGTAATCTCCCAAGATCATCCCACTGTACTTTGCTCTTTACTGCCCCTCATAGCTCAGCTTAACTCACTGAAATCAACTGCAATTTTGAGCCAAAACCCACCTCAGTTGCGCTCCCTGGCCCATCGCACTGTCTATCACTTTCAACCAGTATGCATCACACTTCTGAAGTGTAGCAGGTGTGATTCATACTTGTTTTTGTGAAGCATAGGTGCGATGACTCACTGAGCCTATTTCCCTTCTTGTAATTTGGGTTTTTTGTCCTTGTTTTCAATTCTGTTTAATTGTTTTGCTGCTTATGAACTGTACCTTATTACTGAAGCCTGCATGATTAAATATATCAGCCTCCATTGATTATGATTAGTAAATGTTTTTATGTATTTGTCCATCATTTACAATCCTTTGTCAAAAAGTTTCCTAAATCGATCTTTCGTTTTGAAACAAAGAGTGTCGTCACTGTCGTTTTGTGTCAAAAATAGAAGTGTCGTAAAGTCTTCCTTCTCCGAATAGTCGATTGAACTTTTTGTCATATATTTGATTTGATTTGTTGTTATTCGAAGTGTCAAAAGCATTTTCTATTCGAAATTGAAAAGTGTCGTTTAATCTTCCTTTCCATTTTGAAAAGAAATTGTCAAAATGTCGCTTTGAGTGAAATGTTTCAGATCTATACTTAGTTCTCTTTTTGGTATTCCTCACATTAAGGGAACGAAAAACAAATACATGCATTTGCATTTGCATTTAGCTTGTGTGCGAAAAATTATTTAGGAAAGTGCATTTAGAGTGTGCTCTTTTCTCTTTGTCTGAAAGAACCGTAATTTTCTTTCCCTAGTAGCTAGGATTTTCATTGATCAAAATAAACAACGATTGCTTATCATTATAGATTGAATTTTTAGGAATTTTACATCTACATCACGCGGTGAACCATAGAAAGGCAAACTTCTAAACAAGATCAACTCTACAATAAATTTCAATGAACTTAACATCGCTTTGGAACCTAACGCAACACATCTAGAGGTCTAGGCTAGAGACGTGTTCCGACGTCGTAAAATCTAGTAACTATCATTTTCATCAAAGGTTGGGTGATTCCTCCTCTTTGATACGACAAGTTCTATCACAGACTTGTGCTCCCCGTACCATCATGTATATATTGGGAGACCACAATAGGCTCACATCCTTTATCCATTGGAAGCTGTGTTTGTTGCCCTATCGATTGCAATGCATTGAACATAGCATTCGGGAAGATTGATTGTCATACATAACTCCTTGGTAATTTCTCTTTAATTTATCACAAAGGTGTATATTGCAGTTTTTTGATTGGTTTGGTAATCGCTCTGTCTAGATTTCCAGAGTAGTCACTTTCGTTCCTTTTCGACTCCTTAAAAGAAAAGGTCCATCTGAGAACTTGTCACTTCAGGCTCATTAAAATCGAAGGGGACTAGAGTCATCTTTAGCTTTTTCTCGACTCTTAAAAATTGAAAAAGCAAAGTTGTGTCAAAGCGTCGTTAAAATTTATTAAATTCGGAATAACATCATTTTCCCCTTAATTTTGAGTTGATCAAGTAATCCGTAATCGTGTAAGAAAGTCAATCAAAACCTTGTCATTCGCGGAGACTAGTGAGTCAACTGTCTTTGACTCTGGAAACGAAGCCATTCTAGGAAAAATAGTCTCGTTTAACTGAGTCCAATTCACCTGTTTTATTTGAAACTTATGTTTCAATATTGTTAGAGACTACAGTTACTCCGATCACTTTTGGTACATCTGCCTTTACAGAATATGTTCCGCAATTACAAGAGGACATTAGAACTGATCCTAGTGTAATGGTAGACACTTCTATACCCGAAACAGCTCCATCCAGAGTTGATCTAGAGACTGAAGTTCACTTAAGTGAAAATCTGGAAGTTGAGTTTCAGAATTCAAAAGATGTCACCCCTCCAGTATCTGTCGCTACAGAAGCTATACCTTCTTCGGCTCTAGAAATATTTTACAGACCTGACAGTCTATCTCTTCCACCTGGACTAATTGCTATAGAGGAGATAGTAGAAGATCTTCCATCCAATACCCATTACATTTTGGAACCGGGATCCACTTATATCCTTCTACTCCTGAAGTTAGTTCTTTTAATCATCCTTCATCGCAAGTTTATGTCGAATCGCTAGGAAATCTGTTGGATAGACTAAACATGTCCGAGCAACCATCAACATCTAGGACTATGTCATCTGATACAGCTACGGCAGAGCTTCCTGCTTCCATTCCTACTACGTTTTTTGGTATACCATCTGTCCCAACTAGTTATCAATCACTAGCTAGAGTCCATTCGGGTTCGACAACATGGTTTGTTCCTATTTTTTCATCCGTAGTCCCATCTAGTATTCCTTATGTTGAAATTCAGCAAATTGATCCTACATGCCAATATCAATTTGGGCAGACCAGTCTTCAAGGACCAATATATCCTTTGAACATTGGATTGTCGCCATATGGAGGGCAATATGCTTTTTCATTGTTCCCTCCTGGAGAACAACCATATGAGAGTTTACAACAAAATTCAGGTCAAACTGGAATTACATCCAACGATTGGGTACCAATATTGTCTTAACAACCAAGGGTTTTATATTCAATACAACCAACACAACCTGTGTCGAATATTCCCACCACACCTGCTATTGTGACGGTGTCACAAGTACAAGCATTGCATGTTGTGTTTCAACCTCAAGTCTCTCAGGTTACAATACAATAGCCTCTTGTCTCTATGGCTCAATCACAACCTCAGGTTAGTGCTTCCTTACCTGGAATGACTCAGGCTTAAACGGGTGTTATCACCCCACATCTTGGTCAATCTTCCAGTATTGGGCAATAGAAAAAGGTCCAACAACCATGGCTGGTGCAATACCACCAACCACAATTCTAGCAAACCTACCGAGGACCTGACCAACAAGGTTTTGTAGGTAATGGACAACCGCATTTTCAAAACGGTTATCAACAACCATACTATATTGGTTATGTCCAATAACCTTATCAAAGTTACCAGCATTAGATACATTATGTTGGTATGCAAAGACCTAATGCTTAGGTGATTCCATCTTATCCTAGGTATGCTTCACCTAACCTGAATCAGCAGTTGCCTTTTGTAGCAACTCTAGAATTACCAGATTTGAACCGACTGACAAATGATCCAATTATGTACACCCCTTGGCAGTCAGCGATTCCTCATAATCTTCCATCTGATATTCCTAAATTCAATGGAAATCCAGGTGAAGATCCATCGAATCACGTAATTACTTTTCATTTGTGGTGCTCATCTAACACCCTAAATGATGATTCAATTAGGCTTCGCCTTTTTCAGAGAACCCCAACTAGTCCAGCAGCAAAATGGTATACTGAATTGCCTAGAGCTTCGTTTGATAACTTTAGCGCCCTTGCCACTACTTTTCTAACTCACTTTCAGTTACCCATAAGGTACGAAATGGGGACAGAACTCCTTACCAACTTTAAACAGACAACAGCCACTCACATATCTGATCATATTCATGAGTGGCGATGTCGTCAATGAATGGTAAAGACGTATGCTCCTGATCAGCTTTTAGCTAAGTGGTTTATTAAGTCCTTATTACCATCTATAATTGAGGACGTGGCAAAAGGAGGAGTTGTCACTGAAGAGCAAGTAATTGCTCATGTCCAATATTTAGACTTGATCTATACTCAGTTTGGCACACTCTATGACAAAATTCCTGACGCTCCCAGACCAAAAAATTTTCGTTCCTCCCCCTCATAAATTGAATAGGGACTCTCATGCCGGTGATAGCGTGATCGATACCTCAAGCATGAAAACCGTAAAAGCTCCATCTGATAAAGCCCTTTCAGTTTCTAAAAAAAAATCAAATGACAAACCGCTTGCCTCGGAGGTTAATGTCGTTTCATCTGACAAGGGAAAAGATCCAATGTAACCAGGGGGCAAGAAGAAAGGGAAAAATAATAAGAAGAAACAAGAGAACTCAAATACTGAAAAATCTTTTGAGAACCCTACTGGGTGAAAGAAACCTCATGAACCATGTTACATTTGTAATGAGGACCATTGGACGAGAAATTGTCCACATCAAGCTGAGGTTACGAAATTGTTAAAGACTTTAAATACTTCAGCAGTGTTGATTGATCCGTTTCCAAACCTATAAACTAATCTGGTTGCTATCGATCATCCTTCCACATCCCAAGTGCTTATGCTATCCATCTCAAAACAACAAAATGATGTTTTGATATCGGCAAGGAACAAATATTATGCGAATCCACTGTCATTGAACAACAAGGCTACAGATCAACCCAGTAGTTCAACAACAACTTCACTAGAAGTTGTTCCGCCCATCATTCCTGAATTAACTATAAAGCTGCCAAAGGGAGTAGCACATAAATCGACATTTAATCCTTGTGCTCAAGCTGCACAGAATTATAATATAATGGAGGATCTGTCTCAATCACCATCCGCTATCTCGACACTTAAAGTACTGTAGAATTTCCCCTCCCAAAAGTAGGCTTTGTTATCAGTAATAGGTGGGATTGATCCAGCGGATTCCAATCTTGTGGCCTTTAACCATAAAGCCTCAGTTACCAGCCCAACTCGTTTTCTTTATAGAGGTAAAAGCCCTCAATAAAACTATTCATCGAACAATAATTGACAAGGGGGCATCTACCTATATTATGTCAATGAGTTTCTAGAAAACTTTAGGTTCACCACCCTTGTCACGATCATCAACGACATTAAAAGCATTCGATGGAAGAACATACACGCTGTATGGGATTTTAAGTAAATTGCAAGTTGAACTGGGGGGAAAGACAGTAGAAATTGAAGTCGAGGTCATTGATGGAAACCTTGACTACAATATCTTACTGGGAAGGCCCTAGATTTATGCTATGGCTATCGTTGTGTCTACATATTTTAGAAAGAATGCATTTCCCTTCCAAGGTGGAATTACAATCGTTGACCAACTAACCTTTTTCCCGAATAGTTCACAAGCTACTGGAAGTATTCCATTGATCCATGGAAGTTCTAAATTGCTTCAAAATGTCGAAGTAGGTCTCCTAAAAGACCCTTCCTTAATGGGTACGTTTTCCCTCCTGCTTCCAACTGATCTGGTGGAAGTGGCCACAATGGAAACCTGTCATATGGTCTCTTCCACGTCGTCTAAGATTAAGAAGAACTTCGACCATTTTGATAGTGTGGATCATCACGAAGTGTTTCCCCCAAGCCCCATAGAATCTTTGTAGCAATCAATTTTCTGGGCCTGGGTGGCAAACCCAAACCAACACTCAACGATTGTTCGGATAGATAGGTCTCTAGAGTATGGTACCTCTTCTGATCCTTGGTCTCGTATACATACTGCAGATAAAGGAATCATCCCCTCAATGATGATAGGAGAGATGCCATGGGAAGATTACCACCATCATTCACACCTTCAAGATAATAATGAAGATTATTCAAGTGACCTTAATCATCCTTCCATTTTTTATTTTCTATCAAATACTATAAATACAGTGGATTCCGAGTGAAATCTGTCCAATATTGAAGAAACTATCGCCATTAATATCTCGACCAAACCTAATATTGTAGAGAATATTCATGTTGGCAAATCTTGTTCTCCATAAGAACTGGAAATATACTACGCTCTCTTTCGTGAATTCAGAGATGTCTTTGCATGGTCATATGAAGAAATGTCAGTCATTGACTCGAGAATTGTTGAACATGAAATCAACATGTATCAAGATGTCAAACCAGTACAACATTGGCTTCGACCTTTTCACCCGAAGAAAGCCATTGCCATAAAGACAGAAGTTGAAAAAAATTTGCATGATGGTTTCATTTACCCTCTTCCTCTAACTGATTGGGTATCGAATATTGTTCCTGTGATGAAAAAGAAAGGAACAATTAGAGTGTGCGTCAATTATAGGGATGTAAATCAAGTCTGTCCAAAGTACAACTATCCTACACCCTTCATCGACCAAATAATTGATGAATGTGCCGGATGCGAAATTTTTTCATTCATGGATGGATTTTCTGGGTACAACCAAATCAATATCCACCCTCAAGACCAGTCGAAGACTGCATTTATATGTCCGCGGGGCTCATTCATGTACCATAAATTACCTTTCAATTTGAAGAATGCAAGGGCGACTTTTCATAAGGTGATGAAATACGCCTTCCATGACATCAAACACATTGTTCAACCGTATCTCGACGATCTACCGGCTCATTCACGAAAGCGAACTGATCATCTGTAGCATTTGAGAGCCATATTTCTACGTTTCCGACACTACAAGATACGACTCAATCCGCACAAATGTGTATTTTGTGTTGGTTCTGGTCAATTACTTGGTTTCGTAGTTTCTAAGGACGTTATTCAACTCGACCCATTTAAAGTTCAAGCAATCCTTGACATGCCTCCACCTTAAAATTTTCTTCAGATTTAGAAACTCCAAGGGAAAGCTAACTTTCTAAGGAGATTCATTCCACATTATGCCGAACTCGCTAAAGGTTATACACGTCTATTGGAAAAAGGAGTACCCTTCCACTGGGATCAGGTTGCACAAACTTCCTTTGATGTTTTAAAAGGTTCCCTGATAAAAGCATCATAAATGTATGCTCCTGAATATAAAAAGGACTTTAACTTGTATCTCGCCAGTGCAGATATAACCATCGCCATGGTTTTAGTGCAAGAAGATAATGGGATAGAACATCCTATAGATTATTTAAGTCATAACATTAATGTTACAAAAATCAAGTACTCTTATGTTGAAAAGCTGGCTTTGGTAGCTGTTCAAGCAATACAGATATTTTGACACTATATTCTCTTTTTCAAAACTACCATTGTGTCAGATTGCAACCCTATGACCTACATTTTATTGCGTCAATTACTAGGGGGTGAATATTTCCAAATGGATAGCCATTTTGCAATAGTTTGATATAGAATTCACCAAATCCAAATCAAATAAGTCTCTCATCTTCGTGGAGTTGCTTTGTGACCTCCAATCATCGTCCAATGATTTAACATCTAAAGCATCAATCGTGGATGAGACTCTGTTTCTAATATCGTCAAGTGATCCGTGGTACGGAGATATACTGGTCTATCTCCAAACATTTAGGACCCAAACATTTAGGCCTAACACCTCTCAATCTGAACAACGGCTTATTCGATACCAAGCCAAGGATTACCTGATCGTTGGTGATACACTTTACCATCGAGGTGTCGATACAGTTCTGTGAAGGTGCCTCACGCATGAGGAGGTCGAAAAAGTCCTAAATGACAGTCATTCAGGTGCATGTGGGGGGCATCTATCTAGTTACGCTACTGCACAAAAGATCTTATGAGCTGATTACTTCTGGCCCACTATATTCAAAGATTGCATAGTTGCAGTCAGAAGTTGCCATACTTATCAGATTTTTTATCGCAAAACCAGATTACCTCCTGCACCACTGCATCCAGTAGTTGTTGTTGGGCCATTCGCTAAATGGGGCATAGATTTCATGACATGTAACCCCAACTCGGCCGGGGGGCATGGGTATATTATAGTCGTTGTCGACTGTTTTACAAAATGGGTCGAGGCAAAGCCTACATTAAACAATAGTGGCGAAACGACTGCTCTTTTCTTTTTTAATCATGTAGTCTCTAGATCTGGTGTCCCACGGGCTATAGTCATAGATCATGGATCGCATTTTCACAATCAGATGATGGTTGAATTGACTGCCAAATTAGGACTGTCCCACGATATTCTACTCCATATTATCTACAGGCTAACGAACAGGTTGAGGCAATCAACAAAGTCTTTAAGTGCATGCTGCAGAAAATGATTGGAGTCCACAAATGGAATTGGCATTTAATCTTATACTCAGCTCTGTGGGCATATAGAACTTCGGTGAGAAATGCGACCGGACTTACACCCTTTCAGTTGGTGTATGGTCTGGAAGTTGTCTTACCAATTCAGTGTGAAATCTCATCCCTCGGACTCGCAATTGATCTGATTCCTAAAACTTCAAAAGAAGAGGCTCGTTTCTTGGAACCAATCCACCTGGATGAAACCCATCATGATGTTGTGTTGGCTAATGAAGCACATAAGAAATGCGTCAAGGCGCAATTCGACAAAAATGTCAAGCCCCGTGTCTTCTCGGAAGGTGACCTGGTCTTGCTTTACGATCAGGACTCTGATAATTTAATTGGGAGCAGGTAAGTTCGAACCATTATGGATGAGCCCCTACATTGTTAAATGAGTATTGACATAAGGAGCCTACGAGCTGGTCGATTATGATGGGATTCCTCTATCACAGCCCCATAACGAGTTGTATCTTAAACATTACTACGCTTGATAAAGTGCAGTATGCTTATTGTATATATGCTTTTGTTACATTATTGTTTTCTTTTAGAGTTGTCATTTTGGTTAGGTAATCCACTTCGCTTTTGTTGCAGAGGTCAAACTATTTGGAACCATTTGTTGGGTATGCCAACGGAGCTAGTCGTAGTATGCAGAACCTGTCCTCTATGGCCTAGGCCATTTTTGCTCCAAGCGGTGAGTTAGTGAGTTTCAAAGGGATATGTATTGGTCAATAAATGAACAACATCATTGAGTATATTGTGTTAATCGAACTTCTCTCTGATGCCATTTCACATGGCATACGCCGACTCATAGTCGGGCTAGATTCACAGCTCGTCATTCTACAGCTTACTAGCGTTAATTCCGTTCAGAACCCGCCATGTATCGCATGTTCCTAAGAGTCAGGATTTTGGATAGATAGTTTGATTACATTCAATATCAACACATTTCCATAAACTTAAGCACGTTATGTGTTATATAGACATTTGCAACATTTGTAAAAAAAGCATTTTACATTAATATTTGCATCAAGATTGCATAACTTAACCAAAATAAAACTCTGAAAATCAAAAATATAAATGTTTATAGTTTTTACAAAATGTTTTGTGACTAAGACAAAATCGATCGTATGACCAAGAAACTCAAAAGATGAATGTAGGGAAGCATCCTAGACTAATGATACTGGTGATAACATGTCACCACCTGTGCGATCATGCGCAGGAGCCTAGTCCTTCGACTCGGCACGCTGGTAGTATAGCGTTGTAACCTCAAAGGTAACTCATCGGTCTTGACATCCTGAATACCGAGAGTGAGGCCCTCGATCTGATCCTGCAACATTGTCAGGGTCTCCGATATGTCTAGATCCCGCAGGATGGCCCTCCCTACAGCCTCTCCTATAGGAGTGTCATCTTTATAAGAAGAGCTTCAGCGTAAATCACATAAAAAAGAGTGTCATCTACCGCCATCGGGCGTGCTACTGGAGTGTCATCTACATTGGGCGTGCTACTGGTTGCACTGGTCCAATACCTGCACACACATATGAGTTTGATTAGTCTTGGTAACATTTAAAAACACAAAAGCATTATAAAACTGATAAAAAAATATATGGTCGAATCATTTTACCTAGAGCACTCCACTGCTCGCCAGCTGGTAACGCCAAATTCGGGTCGCCTCTGAAATCCATCCCGACGTATGGATACTCCGCAAATACCATCTCCTGATGGTCGAACCACTTGAAAAAGGCATCAAAGAATGACATATGTGACTAACCGACATGTATGGCAATAAGATCAACCCATCTCTGCATCTGTGGTTGCCCTAGTGCTGGCAATCCTAGTGAAATGTACTGAGGCTGCATCAATGGAATCCTCTCCAAGGCAAAAGCAGTCAATATGGCACCATAGCCAAAATTTTGGTTCTTCCATTTTTTACTTTGGAGAGTTGTTCTTTTATGACGGGAAGTACTGCCTCGCACCAGTTGAACACCTTCAATTCTAGGCATTCCAGGGCGTACTGCATGTAAGATTTGTTTGCCAAATGCAAAGCTGCGCTACCAGCCAATCTAGAAAAGATAAATAAAATGGTCCTCAGGGGCTGATCAGTGACATCTCAGATATTGATCTTGCCATCTCTGCTAGGCTGAGATCCATCTCTACATAATTGACGAATATAATCTTTCACGGATTCACCCCCACGAGCGAATCCTGAAAATGAAAGAGGGGCACCACACCTCAACAACCCCATCAGAAAGTAAATGTCATTGACTATCAATGGAATGGATTTACCTCTAATGTAGAATACCTGGTCAATCGGATCCCACGCATCAAGAAAATACTGCAATAAATTGATTTGTTGCCTCATGCTGGATATGCGGAAGAACTTCAACAAGCCACAGTTTCTTAATGCAACAACTGTGCCCAGGTCATGTAAAGTAATCATGTCCTCTTCTTCATGTTCGCATTCACGCCATGTGACAACCATCTTGATCCAACAAAAATCTGAAATGCAAACAAAAGATGAATTAGGATCCAATTTTGAGCAAAAACAGGCAAAAATTTGGTGAAAAATCATTGTATAAAGATGCCCTTTTGCACCCATCGCACCCTACCTTTGAGCAAGGTGGGATGCATACTGACTGGCCAGTGGGTAGCTCAGTATGAATCACACCTTTCAATACTAGCAAGGTGCAATGATTGGGGAATGAGATCGTCAAACCCCAAGGGCCTAGAAATGTGAAAAAACATGCTCAGAATCAAAGAAGGATGGAATGAAAATGAAGAGCTCAGGCTTAGCTCTTACCAGGTCCTGACAGCGCAAAGAATAGTCCAGCGAATCTCTCGAAATCAACTGGTGTAATTTGAGGGACAAAACCACTCTAGAGCTCCAAATCCCAAATTTGAAATAAAATGATGAAAATGAAAGGTAAAACTACTTTTATGATTACTATTCATGTACTTCAAGCAAAATATTACTTTTAACTCATTTTTCGTACATATATATGTATTTCTAATCAGTTTGATGGAGTGATTAAGCAGGTTGAATGACCGAGAAAAGAATATGATGTGCTAAACAACGAATTAAACATTTTGACCACAAACTGAGCAATGTTATCGTATGGTTCAAGCTCGTTAAAAAATAAACCTACCTCTGAGCATAGTTATCGCATGGTTCAAGCTCGTTAAAAAATAAACCTACCACTAAGCATAGTTCCCCACGGTTCAAGATTGTTAAAAAATGAACCTGCCTTCAGTAAATAACCTTAGTGATTGCCATGCTATCGGCCTTTTGAGCCTTGGTTGTGTTCCTGCTATCACCTCCATCCTTTCGGCCGATCATACGCTTCCACTTGATTGTTTACCCTTTTGAGGAACAGCTGCGACGAGTGGTCTTGTTAGCCAGCCTCTTTACATCACCTTGTTTTGAGAAGTTCCAAGCTTACCCGGAACCAGTTGCTACCCTAAATGCCACTCGTTCCTCAAAAACAAGTCTCCTTTAAACTCTTTTCAGACTCATTAAAAATGAAAAGATTGTCGAGATATTGGCCTTTCCAGATTGTTAAAGTAATGGGAAGTGTCATCCCTCCTGTATATTTTAATCTTTTTCGAACCTAAGGGATTATCTCATGAAAAATTTCAAGCACTTGTCTTTTCCTGAACCTTGTGTCGTCAGTGTAGGTTTTAACCCCATACAAAAATTACCTGCATACGAATTCTAAATCACAGGAAAAATAAAAATGTGAGAGCATAACACATAAAACACATATACACAGAGATTTCCCATTGGATCCCAAAACCAGGACTACGAGCTTGATTTTTCATTATGTTCCTTTCAATGTTACAATACATATTTATACATGTCGAAGTGTTAGGCCCCTATACTACTAGTGTAACCCTTATTGTTATTAGTAAAACCCACTTATTATATTGATGTACCCACATAGTGCCCATATTGTTACTATTGTACCCCATATAAGCCCACTAATGTTACTATTGGGGCTTCATATTATTTTGTTAGGTCGGCTGGGTTATATTGTGACTCCTTAGACTCCTATATATAGAAAGG
>APFE030911326.1:0-21620 GCA_000404065.3 Pinus taeda | reverse complement strand
CTTCATCAAAACACTGGGTTAAGTTTTCTATTTGATGGTTTGTTGTACATTTACTTGTTGTTGTTTAGTACTTGTTTTTCATGTTATTTTTTCTCATGAATTTAACATAAAAGGTGATAAAATTTACCTATTTTCATTCACAAACACCATAAGGGAACCTATGCACATGAAGCAATTGACAAGCATTTGTTTTTAAACCTGAAGTTGAAATTAGCACAACAAAACTAACATTCAACAACAGATCAATTTGGTATCAGAGCAAAGGTTATTTGCTTGATTGCTTTAGTTTTGTGTAAGTAGGGTTTTAATGGTTGCAAATTTGTGATGCTTACAAGGTTAAAGTTGTAGAGAGGAGAAGGGAAACTATTGGTTGCAACTCCTGAGGTAATGCCCAGAAGAAGGAGAGCCACAAGGCCACAATCTCCACCCAAAGTTCCAATCCCATACGCACTTGAAACACCTCAAGTTTTACCTTCAATTGAGATTAAGGAGGTACAAGCCGTACTAGAAGTTGAGCTTGAATCCAAAGCCATCATGTTGTTGGAAATACTTAGGGGGGGGTAAATCAGTATCTCTTTCTCCGACTATTGTTTTACTAGTTAAAACATTTATATTCAAAACACAAGATGAACAACAAGAATAAATGCTTTTATTAATATAATATTTGCAGTAAAATAGATACAATATATAGATGGTTGCAATCAGTTGCCAAGCACCAACTTGGATTTTTGTGAGGCTCCAACCTCTAGAGCTCCAAATCTATTTCGCCAAGGCACTAATCTTGTACTTAGGAGCACCAACTCCCAAGGACATCAATCCTTTCTAGTTCCTGAGACACTAGTCCCAAAGACACTTATCCTTCCTACTTCTGAGGCATCAACCCCAAGGACTCCAATCCTTCTTACTTCTGAGGCACCAGCCCCAAGGAGGCCAATCCTTTCCAATTCCTGAGACACCAATCCGAAAGACACCTATCCTTCCAACTTCTGAGGCATCAACCCCAAGGACTCCAATCCTTCTTACTTCTAAGGCAGCAGCCCCAAAGACTCCAATCCTTCTTGCTTCTGAGGCACCAACCCCAAGGGTTCCGACCCAATCTTGTCAAGGCATGTTTGATAGTAATGTTCTGCTCTCAGAACTCTTCATTGCTAAGTTATGTCTGCTAACAGCTTCACTGTAGTCTTCATGCTACAACATCAATGACAGCCAGTCTTCTCATGAAGGAGTCTTCACAACTCTTTATACTACCCACACAGAGTCTCCAATAGCCTTCATGACCTCAGATAATGTCTCCATACATCTTTAGTGAGTCAACTATCAGCTGCACTAAGCTCTGCATAAGAACCAACTTTTTGTTCAAGCATATGTTCTTATTGTCATAGTGAATGCTTCAGCATGACTATTTCTCTACTGGCTACTTCTCCCCTTCGACTGCCTCCTATCCTTTTGGTCCTTCGGCCCTTTTCTATTCTGCTGGACCCTCTACTACATCCTTTGTTTTCTCCAACTATTTCAACAATACAACTACTCCGCTTAAAACCCCTTATTCTTTGTTTTTGTTGTTGTATAAGCTCATGATTCCTCTGAATCCTGGTTTCCTCTTTTCACTAGCTCTTTGGATTCCTCAACACTCGGTTCAACTCCCTCTGCATTGGCTTTCCCTTCGTCTTCCTGGCTTCTCGGTCACTTTAGCTTCTTCTGTCTCTTCGTCCTTACAGAACACATTCATTCATGAGAGAGGACCAAACACACAGAGCAAAATTGTTTCCTCTTCAAACTGTAATATAGCCCAATTTTTCCAATGATAATAGGCATACACATAGACAATTTTGTTTAACGAATGTGACACGTCCCAATCGCAATCGCAATCGCCATGATCTAGCCTACTGAACTATCTTTCAGGCCTCCTCAACTATTGGGTGTGTTTTATAGTGCATTTTTTCCTTCAAACCGCGCGCAAGCCAAATATTCAATTACACAAGAATTATGAGAAAAAACAAGCAAAAAGGCTAAAGGGCGAACCTCAATAATCAATACACCCGCATCTATACTATATCGGGTCCGCAATATAATTACAATTGGCACTCAATACTTCCAGGGTTCCTTTATGCATCGAGACCATGGCATCGCTGATGGTCGATGGTCAATCCTCCACTAGACACGATATTATATGAATCCATGTTACAATTTTTAAACGGGTCCACATGCTTTATCGCAATCAGTGCTTTGTAAGGTCCGATAGGCACACGTGATATATAAACAACGTTTTTCCATAATTGTCATAGCGGAGTCTGTATATATATATTACATATATATAGATATATAATAATATATAGATATATATATAGATATAAGTTTTGTTGCCTCTATAGTGTTAAATACAATATATCACAAGGGCTGCGCCTCTCGATAGTTAACTTGCATGTCATGTAGACCCTAGGTTCTACTCCAATAGCTCTATCTGCCTCCTCCATTGCTCCGATGGCTCCTGATAGCTGTTAAATGCATGCAAATATATGTTTGCGCTCCAATATTCTCTCCTATGGCTCTATTTTCTTCCTCTATTTTCTCTATTCTTCTTTGGCATATATATATATATATATATATATGCTTTGTTATGCTTGCTCTGTTTGCTCTTGTAGCTCTGATAACTCTGTTTTGGCATATATATATATATATATATGGCTCCTCATGTAGCTCCTCTTGGTTCTTCTTGGGCATGTATTACATGAAATGCTCCTTTGATATCGTTCCTCTTGCTCCAATGTGGCTCCTCTGGCTTGGCAGTGTCTTTCAAAGACCTCCTTTGGTAACTCCTCTTACTTATGGCTTGGCTATCCTGATGGCCTTTCTCCTATCTCTTCATGGATCTGCTCAGCTTCCCCTTGGCTTCATGTCATCCTCTAGTATCTAGAATATTGCCATATTAACATCAATGGCACCGTCGGTCAACAACCTCCACCTTTGTTATTGATGGAAATATTCTTCTTCTCTCCCCCTTTGACATCAATGGCAAAGGAGTGCTCCGGGACTCCCCCTATCAAACTGCTTTTGTTATTCATGAATGGTAGATCTTCATGGGTCTGTGACTCCCCCTGTCATAGTGCTCTTCTTCTTTTTACTAAAGATAGAAGGATTGATGCTTTATCATCAATTTTCACATTATTCCCTCTTCATGTCTCAGAACTGCTTTATCATGTCTTCAACAATGCTTAAAGATGCTCTAATTTAATGCTTTCATTCAGATTGCAAATGGCCATACACCAAGTATCCAAGTCCAGGCTTTTATGCTTCAATCCATATTGTTGTCTCCATAGGCAGAATTGAGAGACCTTCGTAGTCCGAATCAAGAGAGACTGCCACTGAGATTGTCTTTCTTCATATCTGAGTTCCTTTGTGTCACTGTGCTTCTCCTTGAGTGACTGCCATCTAGTACTCAACATCACTGCATTTGGATGAAGTGGTAAGAGGTTGTACCTTACCACTGCTATATTTTCTCAGTGACCAGTCTTAGCAACAGTTATATTTGACTGCACAATAGTCTCCTTTCTATGAACCATCTTTCCTTGTGTTCTTGTACATATCTTAGCAAGTTATTTCCCTAGAAGATTTAGATATCCAATCTGTGACTGTCTTTTATAATCATTATGCTAATTTGCATCTTTTTGCAATGCTTCAGCTTGTTATATGTTGCCAACTTCTCTTACTTCAGACTCCATTCCAGATGTATCTTTTTGTTTGAAGATTACCTCTATTAGTGTCCATAATTTATGTTCTCACATCAAATCCCTGAGTCAAGACATTTAGCATCTGTAATATCAGCACCACAATTATTTGCCCTATTTCTCTAGCATTGGATGACTTTCTCTATTGCTCCAAATACTACTAAGTGATTAAGTGGAAAGCATATTTAACAGTAGTCCAAGGGATGGTTATAGGATCATATTCTTCAATGGAGTACCCCTAAGAAATTATCTTTATCAAGAGAATGACTATTAATATAGCTCAACAAGGATTTCATAAGCACCCTTTCACTAATAGCTTCTACAATAATGATCAAGGATCACAGGCTCCCCCTAACTGTATGCATCATTTCTTTTGGAAAACTCTTCCCATCAAATGCTTAGATTGTCAAAATTCATGCCAATGACATATTTTGTTGGCTAGAGAGCTCAAGGGACTTTCAGATTGTATTTGCTTTCTTAACCATACTTGTGTAACTTTCTTCTTTTGCATGGTTCTAGCTTGTATAAGAGCCCAAGTTAAGTTACAGTCACGTGCCATATGACCAATGTTATGACACTTGAAGCATTCTACATTGTTCATGAATACAAATTCATGATTTCTTCCTCCAAAATTGTTTCTTGGAGATTGTTGGGGACTATAATATCTATCTCAAGATGGTTGGGCACCATAACATCTATCTTTATGATATGATTTACAGTCTTTTGCCATGTGACAAAAGTTTGTACAAGAATAACAATAACTAAAAAATGAACTTTGGTACCTGGGAGATGGAGATTTCCTTGATGTACTTCTGAAGCCTTTATGCCTTGAGATCCATTGATGATAACCATTGCCTCTCACATTTTTGACATCATCTAAATTCCTTCTTGAAGCAAGATTTTTTCTATTATAGCCTTGATTTTTCTCCTTGCCTTTGTTGGAACTGGGAGCATCACCATTTCTTTCTGGCTTCTTCACATCCCTTTTTGTTTAAAGCATTTTCATTCTTGTTTGAGGATTCACCTGCATACTCGAGACCTAATTTATCAAATGGACATCTGAGATAGCTGAGCATGTCATCCAAGGCTTGAGAGCTCTTCAAAATTTTGCTCATCCCTTCAACCTTTGTTCTGAGGAAGACAATATCTTCTTCCAATATTTATCACTCATTATTCTTCTTAGCAAGTTGTTTCTCATTTTCTTCCTTGATACAAGTAGCTTCATCTACTTCTATTTTAAGGGAGATGATATTTGACTTCATTTTGAAGATTTCTTCATTCTTTGCTTTATTCAATTGATTTGTCATGCATATGACTTCTTTATGATGCTTTCTTTTGCTTTGATGAAATTCCTTCTTAAGCTTGGCAAGCTCTTCATCCCTTTCTTGTACTTGAAGCTTGATGAGATCAAATTTATTCCTTGTTTGATCTTTGTCACTAGCTAGTGTTGTCTTCTTAAGTTCCTTATTTTATTTCTTCAAATTGTTAATCTCTTCCATGGCAACCATAAGTTGAGCGAGGAGATCTTATACAAAGTCTTTTTCATTCTCTTCATCTTCTAGGTCTACTTTAGCCTTGATGTCATCATCCTCATTTTCAGCTTCTATAATGGGTTATGGATTTCCTTCTAGATTTCCATCATCTTCTTGACTGATGGTCATGGTCAATGCTCCTTTAGAGTGAAGTTCATGAAGTTTGTCCCATATACCCTTTGCTGATGAATATTTCCATAGATTTTTCTTTACAGAATTAGGTAGCCCATTCAAGATTGCCTTCATTTCTTTTGCATTGTACTCCTTGGATTCTTCATCTATTCTGCTATCAACAATCACTGGTTTCCATATTTCAATGCCTTGAGTCTATAGGAAATTCCTCATTCTTGCTTCCCATATACTAAATTTCCCATTGAGCCTTAGAGCCTCCTCAAATTGATTGTCTTCTATTTTAGTAGTAGAGGGAGACACATCCTTAGGAGGATTGGAGACTTTCTTCCTTGACTTCACCATTTGTGTTCTAAAGGTAACCCTTTAAGTTGTTAAGCTTTGAATGAATGTACTGGCTCTAATACCAATTTTTGGAAATAACGAGGGGGGGGTGAACCAGTATTTCTTTTTCTGACTATTGTTTTACCAGTTAAAACATATATATTCAGAACACAAGATGAACAACAAGAATAAATGATTTTATTAATATAGTATTTGCAGTAAAATAGATACAATATATAGATGGTTGCAATTATTTTCCAAGAACCAACTTGGACTTTTGTAAGGCTCCAACCTCTAGAGCTCCAACGTTATTTCACCAAGGCACAAATCTTGGAGTTAGGAGCACCAACTCCCAAGGACTTCAATCCTTTCTAGTTCCTAAGATACCAGTCCCAAAGACACCTATCCTTCCTACTTCTGAGGCATCAACCCCAAGGACTCCAATCCTTCTTACTTCTGAGGCACTAGCCCCGAGGACTCCAATTCTTTCCAGTTCCTGATACACCAGCCTCAAAGACACCTATCCTTCCTACTTCTGAGGCATCAACCCCAAGGACTCCAATCCTTCTTACTTCTAAGGAACCAGCCCCAAGGACTCTAATCCTTCTTGCTTATGAGGCACCAACCCAAAGGGTTCTGACCTAATCTTGTCAAGGCATGCTTGATAGTAATGTTCTGCTCTCAGAACTCTTCATTACTAAGTTCTATTTGTTTACAGCTTCACTGTAGTCTCCATGCTACAGCATCAATGACAACCAGTCTTCTCATGAAGGAGTCTTTACAACTCTTTATACTTCCTACACAAAGTCTCCAATAGCCTTCATGACCTCAGATAATGTCTCCATACAACATTAGTGAATCCACTGTCAGCTGCACTAAGCTTTGCATAAGAACTAGCTTTATGTTCAAGCATATGTTCTTATTGTCATAGTGAATGCTTCAACATGCTATTTCTCTACTAGGTACTTCTTCTCTTCAACTGTATCCTATCCTATTGGTCCTTCAGCCCTTTTTCTGTTCTGTTGGACCCTCTACTACGACCTCTATTTATTCCAATTTTTTCAACAGTACAACTACTCCACTTAACGCCCCTTATTCTCTGTTTTTGTTGTTGTATACGCTCCTGATTCCTCTGACTCTTGGTTTCCTCTTTTCGTTGGCTCTTTGGCTTCCTCAACATTCACTTCAGCTCCCTCTACACTAGCTTGCCCTTCGGCTTCCTTGATTCTCAGTCACTATAGCTTCCTTTGTCTCTTCATGCTTACAGGACACGTTCATTCATGAGAGAAGAGCAAACCCACAGAGAAAAATTGCTACCTCTTCAAACTATAACAGAGCCCCATTTTTCCAATAATAATAGGCATACACACAGACAATTTTGTTTAACAGACGTGCCACGTCCCAATCGCAATCGCAATCACCATGATTTAGCCTATTCAACTATCATTTAGGCCTCCTCAACTATCAGGTGCATTTTATAGTGCATTTTTGCCTTCAAACCGCGTGCAAGCCAAATATTCAATTACACGGGAATTATGAGTAAAAATAGGCAAAAGGCTAAAGGGCAGACTTCAAGAATCAATACACCCACATCTATATTGTATCAGGTCCACAGTATAATCACAATTGGCGCTCAAGACTTCCGGGGGTCCTTTATACATCAAGACCATAGCATCATCGATGGCTGACTGTCGATCCTCCATTGGACGCGATATTATATTAAGCCATGTCACAATGTTTAAATGAGTCCACATGTTTTATCACAATCGGTGCTTTGCAAGGTCCGATAGGTGGACGCAACATATAATACAACATTTCATAATTGTGCAGCAGGTCTGTTATATAATATATGTGTGTGTGTGTGTGTGTGTGTGTTGTGTGTGTGTGTGTGTGTGTGTGTTGCAATTGCAAGGTCTGATAGGCAGACGTGATATATAATACAACATTTCATAATTGTGCAGCGTGTCTGTTATATAATATATATATATGTGTGTGTGTGTGTGTGTGTGTGTGTGTGTGTGTGTGTGTTGCAATTGCATAAGGCCGGCATACATAACCATATATATATATGAAATACTATCCATACTACATCTATTTATATACCCGGACATATATGTCATTGGGTCCGCATATATGTATCGTAATTGGGGGTTTGGGGTGATGGCACATAGCCAAACCGCTGATTTCCACTATCATCGATATTTATGTATATGCCCACTCCGATAGTGTATTTCGCACACACATATATAAATTCTTCCTTTCCGCTCTAATAATGTATTGCATATATGTATCGTTTTGACCGCTGATAGTGCTAAATACATATATATCTATGTTTTGGCCTTCGATAGTGTTAAACGCATCCTTTGCTCCTTTGATATCTCCTGATAGTGTTAATATGGGTTTATAAGGCCAATAGTGTATATGACCCATATATATATATATATGTTTGTGCCTCCGATAGTGTAAATGCACATATATACAAGGGTTTGCGCCTCTGATAGTGTAAATGCATCCATATATATGATATGTGCTCCCGATAGTGTATTTGCACACATATGACCCTATCTGCTCCCAATACCTCTGTCTTCTTCCTCCATTGCTCTGATGGCTCCCGATAGTTGTTAAATGCATGCATATATATGTCTGCGCTCTGATATGCTCTCTGATGGCTCTGTTTGCTCTGTTCTTCTTTGGCACATATATGCCATATATATATGCTTTGTTTGCTCCTGTAGCTCTAATAACTTTGTTTTGGGATATATATATATATATATGGCTCCTCCTGTAGCTCCTCTTAGTTCTTCTTGGGCATGTATTACATGCAATTCTCCTTCGATATGGATCCTCTTGCTCCAATGTGGCTCCTCTGGCTTGGCAGTGTCTTTCAAAGACCTCCTTTGGTAACTCCTCTTGCTTATAGCTTCACTATCTTGATGGCCTTGCTCCTGTCTCTTCATGGATCTACTCGGCTTCCCCTTAGCTTCATGTCATCCTCTAGTATCTAGAATATTGTCATATTAACATCAATGACAACCTAGGTCAACACATGTCTAGAGAAAGAGAGACTGGAGGTATTTCAAAAGAGGAAGCATTCAAGAAAGAATTATATGACTTTACTGACATGGTTAGACTCCTCTATAAAGAGAGGAATACTAGAACGGTTGGAGGGAGTTCTAAGCCTCCACATGGAGAGGGAATATTTGGAGATAAAAAATATGAAAAGAAGGATTCAAAGGGTAATGGAGAAAAGCCTCCTCCATCTCCACCATCTTCATCTTCATCATCCTCAACGTCTCAAACAACATCATCTTGCACTTCCACCACAAAAATTGTTCATACTCATTCTAAAACCCCAAAGGAAAAAACTCCCTTACTCAAATTGGACATTAAGTTTGAACTTCTCGTGTACAATGTTGAGGTGAATGGAAAAAAGTTAGACAATTGGATTCGACAATTGGAGGTTTATTGCGGAATTCATAACCTTCAAGAAGATCACATAAATATCCAGTTGGCTTCATTGAGGCTAGAAGGAGCAGCATTAGTCTGGTGGGAAGCAAAGACTCAAGAGGAAATGTGAATTTATGGTAAGATATAAATTTCTTGGGTTGAATTTGTTTTTGCAATTAAAAGATAGTTTTATCCTTTAGCCTATATGCAAAAAGCCATTATGAGTTGGCAAAACTTTAGGCAGCTCAAGGGCCAAACAGTTCAAGACTATAACCAAGATTTTAGGAAGAGGGCTTTGTTGTTAGGAGTAAACTTGAATTCCCAAGATACACTGTTGAAATATATTAGGGGTTGACATTCCTACTTAAACATACTATACTCATGTTCAATCCAAGAAATTTGGATGAGGTATGTGTGCAAGCCACACACCTTGAACCAAGAGGAAAGAACATTCAGGAAGAGGGCAGTAAGAAGAAGCCATTCAAGTGTAAGGAGAAAGAGAAGGGTGGAAAATGGAAGGGAAAGAAGAATGCAAGTGTGAAGAAAGAAGGGGAGAAAACTATATGCCAACGTTGTTCCAAATCTAGGCATGATGAAACCCATTGTTGGAAATTACATCCCAAACTAAGGCCTAAGAAACCAAACAATAAGGGAAAACAAAAGACCATTGCTACCACACAATATGATATTGGATCAGATTCTGGTGATGAGACCAAGATTTCAGCCATGGTTACAAAAAGAAAAGAAGTTGTTGCATGCACTAGTTCCTCACATAGTCATAACAACACTCCAAATGAATAACCAATAATAGAGTTGTTCAATGTAAGGGTAATTTCAAATCATACAAAGATTAATGCATTATTTGATAGTGGGTCACAATCAAACTTAATTTCAGAAGACTAGGTCAAAAAGATTAATCTTGAAATTGTACCTCATCACAATCCATATCCCTTGGTTGGATAGTCAATAATGCAAATTTACAAGTTACAAGGAAATTCTTATTCAAGTTTTCCATTACTGAAAAATTCATTAATGAAGTTGAGTTAGATGTAGTTCCACTAGACATCTCAAGAATCATTTTGGGAAGTCCTTATTTGTATGATAGGAAAGCAGTATTTTATCACCATGAGAACAAATACCTATTTCTCGAGGATGGAATAGAGTATATTGTGAGATCCCATCGCAAAAAGTTAAACATTTATTTGGTTAATGTAGGGCAGATGAAGAGACTAGTAATTGCAAGTAAAAATTGTGTTTCTCGTGATAAAAAAAATGATATTGATTATGAATCTTTTGAAAGTTGTGATGACAAATTAAAATTTGATTTGTTTGATGTGGTAAGCAAGCATGGTGAGATGTTTCAGGAACCAAAAGGGTTACCTCCCAAGAGGGGAATTCAGCATGAGATACAGTTGCAGCAGGATGTTCCACTTCCAAACAATCTACTTCGCCATGTGGTTCACCTATTATTTTGGTGCTAAAGAAGCACAGGACTTGGCACATGTGTGTGGATTTTCGTGCACTGAACAAAATCACGGTAAAGAATCGTTATCCACTCCCAAGAATTGATGATGGCCACACCTGATGGAATTATGAACCAAATTTAAAATATACTGAGTTCCGTAAAACGAAATTTTTCTATGTATTTTCACATTTTCGTTATGTAAATGAAATACAAAGGAAAACGCTTGAAAGCGATAAAACCAGACCCGAAGGGGAAATAAAGGCATGATTAACAAAATTTGATTTCTGTAGGTGGGATTTTGGGCAGGCCTTAGGCGGAAAGTGGTTTTACACTGGCTCCGCCCGATACCATATAGTGAACGATGCATGGCTAGTGGAGGAGAGAGGAAAACCGCCTTTTCAGGCGGGTAACCTCTGTGCTCCTAAACCATCCGAAATGCATGATGACCATTGGATCAGAAATCCCATAGATCAATGGTGGAAAGCACTATAGTGCCCAAAGACAAATCCGAAACGAATCTAGGGCAGATTCTACAATTTCTAAAATCTGGGAATTTGATTTTTCAATGTATTTCCCGTATATTTGGAATTTAGCTCATATGCTTAAGAGATGCGATATTACACCTAATGGAGGACCAGGTAGGGTTATAGGGGTGATTTAATGGATTTTTAGGTCTGGAAATCATGCCCAATAGTGTATTTTTCAGAAATTCTCTGTGTAATGGGATTTTCCCAAATTTTGGGTTTTTGCCAGAGAAACAGCCACGATTCCTCCTATAATACCTCCTAATCATCATTCCAAGCTACAAGTAGGCATTTTGGAAAACAATGAGGTGTTTGAAATCCATAGAGCCGCAGAGCCAAATGGCCAATCGAACAGATAACACAGAGAAGCCACAGAGCCACAGGGGAATGATTGAATGCAGGGAAAGGGCTGGGGAAGCCAAAAAGCTAAGAAAATGCCTCAAAGGAGCCCAGAGAGCTCAATTTAGAGCAATCTTAATGTTGAAAGAAATTTCAGAGCTGAGAGAACAGAGAGAGTGAAAAGCTACTGTGCAGAGTAGCCGAGGGAGCCTTTGGGGTCACTTCGAGATCAAGTGAAAAGCCAGAGAGCTAAAGGTTGCAAAAAGCCAAAGCCAAAGCCCATAAGCCAGAGACGAAGAGCCAGAGCCAGAGCCAAGAGTGAGAGCCAAGAACCAAAGCTAAGAGTAAGAGCCAAAGTGAGAGCCAGATCTAGAGCCAAGAGCTAGAGCTAGAGCCAAAAAGTTGAGAGCTTCAAAGCTAGGGATAAAATGGTGTCTAAACCCATTGTTTCTATGTAAAATAGTAGAGTTGAGCCAAGAGCTTGTAAAAATAACTTACACCATAATCCCAGAGAGCCTACTTGAGTTGACTAGAGCTAAAGGAGATGTAGCCCAGGAGTTTTGGGTGAACTCCATATTAAATTGTTGTCTTATGTGTGTTTTTTGTTGGCTACATTGTTTCACTATTATATGCCTTATATCAGTTTAAGAAAATCAATTCACAACACATAAACAGTTTAAAACCAAACACAAGCATACATCTTTATTTTCAAGCATATTATCAATTCTGCATTGGTTAATCAATAAGACTTGGGAACATTTAAGCTTTGAAAGTGGGAGAGGTCCTTGTAAGTTAGAGAAGGAGCCTAAGTGCCCCATTTTCAGATCACTTACTGATGTTGAAAGGATAGTTTTCACTTAGGAAACATGAACAAATAACTAGACAACACAAGTCATCTTGAAACGATAACTCATGAAACATATGTAAGCTCCATAATTGAACAAGGAAAAATTTTGGAGGGCCATTGTCGCAGCGATAATACCTTATTCTTGTGGTTTCTACATAACTCCATGACTTACTTTCATGAGATCTTTATATAAGGTTTTAATACAAATCCCAAAAATATATAAAGCATGTACATTAACCAAACATGTTATTCCATAAACACTAAGACAAAAGAGAATGTTATTGACACAAACTACTATTAAACCCCCAAATCTACCATTGTGAAGCATTACAAACACATTAAACCCCATATTCTCTTTGAAAAAAGTATAATATTTGTTAGAGAACAACATTACTCCTCAAAGCTATGAAGGGAGTAGTGGAAATTAAAAATAACTCTAACAATATCAATCATGAAGATGGATATAAATTTAACTAACCATAGACATACATTATTAATCATCTCTAAGCCATAGAGAACCATCATAGTTCCTACCTTTTTTGCATCATATTTCAAAATGTTTCCCAAGTATCTTCCTTTTGAAACTCCTTTGTGGCGTGCTCCTCAACTTTCTTCACTTTTTGGGGGTTTCTTTTTCTTGTTTGGTAGCACCACTTACTCATGTTCCTACTTTTTCCTTTTCCATTTCTTCACTTACTTATTATTCGTGTATATTTTAATCTTCCTCTTCTACCCAAATTTTTGAATATTTTACCTTTTTCCCTTTTAATTTTATGTCTTGACGAAATGTACTCTTTAGACCTAATAATTCCACATAGTTCTTTTCTAGACCTAAAAAATTTCATCGAGTTTCTCCATTAAATTCCTCATAAACTCATTCTTAGTCCTTTATATAGACTATCATCTCCCATCACCACCATTTTTTTTGTTACACATATCCCTTTCATAACCTTATTGTAGCTCACTTTCTCTTCTTTTAAATTTTGTGCCTGTCTTCATATTACCATTTTCCACTTTGACTTCTCCCTCCATCCTTAATATTATTTTTATGTACTTCACTTTATATTTGAGTAATGAAGTTTTGAAATGGTTAAAAGGTGAATATATGTTAAGAAAATTCATTTGTGAGCCACTATTCTATGATATAAGAAAAAACCTTCGAGCTTCATTTTCTCAATGTACATTTTCTCATGTTTACAAGGAAAAGTGCTTGGAATCCAATTAAACTCTCCAAAAATATCCTTGAGAGGTAAGAAGGCACTTAGGAAATCAATAAATCCCTTAAGAGACTACTTAATTATTACTTTCATGAGTTATGGGGTTAACATTCTCTTAGTTTTTAGTGATGATTTAACTAATATTTCACCTCGAATATGGTTTTAGAATTTTCTTTTGAATGGTGCATGGTTAGGTTTCTTTCTATGATCAGAAAGTTGTCATGAAATGCATGAAATATTTTTATATCATCTTAGATCTATCTTAACTCTATATCTATCAAGTGCTAAGAGGGATCAAATGTCCTTTCACTCTAAAAGAGGTTTGCATCTCGAGATATTTGGTCCATCTTAAGGAGTTGGTAGTTGGAATTAAGATGGATGCAAGTTGGTTTTCTTATTTATTATAATTAATTATAATTATAATTTAATTATTTTAATTTTTTTATAAATGTTGGTGGAATCGGTAGCATGATAGTTTTGGGTGTCACTGGTTGATACCCATCAACTACTACTATAAACCTCTAGGTGTTTCACACGTTGATACCCATCAACTACTACTATAACCTCCATGTAAAATTGCATTGCCCCAACCACGACACACAAACTAGACAAGGATTGAACCAACCACACAAATGCCTTAGCAACGCAATAGGTCGGGCCCCTGGGTCTTATAATTATAATTATCAATTTTATATTTTATACTTTTTTTTTAATTTTATGTAATTTGACATCAAAATGTATGTTTTCTTCTGAGAGCTCCACAGAAGGTCGAGTGGCAGTCTCAGAGGTTCGGGAGGCGAACTCTGAGTTCTGGGTGGCATTCTCAGAGGCATTGGGGGCCAATTCAAAAGGGCTGGCAGCGAATTTGGAGATACTGGTGGCCAATTCAGAATCGCTGGGGGAGAATTCAGAGGATTTGGGGGCGAAAACAGAGGTACATTTGGAAAATACAAAGGTGGTGGTGGTGCTTGGAAGGTTCGGGCAGTGAATTCTGGCTCCTGGGTGGCCTCACGATTTGCTCAAAGCATTCAAGGGAGCAGGAGAATTTCCCATGGCAAGGCTTCGACATCGGCAACCTTGCAGGAGAGGTTCTGGGCGTGGCTCATCCTCGCGTCAACCGGCAGAGAGGGAGCACCACCATTGCTACTGCTGCTATTGCTATCGAAGGGCAGGGGTCACGCCACTCCAAGCAGGACAATACCTAGAGGTTGGCTGTGCAAGAGAAGGGGAACCAGCCCTCCCTGCGTTTGGCTCAGTGGTGTTCACCCTGGGCAAATCCCGGGACAATCCAGGAATTAACGCTCATGTTTCGGTGCTTTTCACTCAAGCTCCGGAAGGGATTGAAGGAGAGACGCCTCCAAGAATGGAGGATCTACCCCCAAAGGGCTCTGGACCGGCATGCCCCTTGCCGCCTCCATCAAGTGGGGCGGGAACCTCAGGGAAGGCGATCATGGCCGACCCCTCCATCTCCCCAGCGAAGAAGTCTCCAGACTCAGCACAGGCCAAGTGGGACGCCATGTGGGAGGGTATCCCTGAGGGTCAGGGATGGTGCACCATTGAGAAAGAGAAACCTCCTGAAGACGATTGACCTGCCCACGAGCACTCCAGCAACTGCCAATTTCACTCAGCTCGGATCCAGAATTTTTTCTGCTGCGGATCACGTGATTCGGGTTAGCATTTGGTCTGTTCTCTTGCAGTTTCTTATAGTGTCCAGTCCATTTTGGTCATGTTTCGTTTCAGTGTGTCTTGTTGGTATCAGTCCCCAGCCTGTCAATGAAGACCGCCCCTGCGAGGGCTGGAATGTTTATGAGTAATTCAATGAGTTTGGGTCTGTTTTTTGGCATTTTGGTAAGGTTACGTGCCTCAGTCAGTCTTTGTAGAAGCATAATGAAAACGTTGTTGATGCTACCCCTGTGTGGGAGCTTTTTGAGTTAGTCTAATTCACCCAAGGCGCCACTGGTGGCCATGGAAGTCCTGCTTCACTGTCTGTAACTTCTCTCTGTACATATAATATAAAAGCTAGCTAGTTTTACCGAGAAAAAAAAATGTATGTTTTCTTGATAATTATCATTATTATTTATTTATGTATTTTTATCCAAGCAATTACTTTTAACCTTTTTTTTTTAATTGAGCCCGCATGTAAACATTTACACCACTACAACATCTCCCCAAAAGCTTTTTACTTTTAGATTTAAATTTAAGAAATGGTATAAAATAAATATTTATAAATTTTGATTTTGAAATAGTTATGGTTTTTGAGCAAGTGATATTGATAAGCCATGATATTGACCAATGGTATTGTAACAAATCCTATTTACAAGTTAATAATATATATAGTAAAATGGAGGTAAATATCCATAACTAAGAATCTTGATATATTGTATGTTTATTTTAAGTATTAAGTCTTAATTTTAAAAATGTTATAAAATTAAATTAAAATAAAATATCTATTAAAAAATTTATTTTGAAAGGAATGATGGTTTTTGGGTATGTGTTATTGAGGGATCAAATCTCCTTTCACTCTAGAAGATGTCTACATCTCAAGGGATTTGATCTTTGGCAAGTTAAGATGGATCTAGATTGATTTTATTATTAATTATAATTATAATTATTAATTTTATTTTTAGTGGTTCTAAACCATTATCCTAAAAATTTGATGTGATTTATTTGGAAGAGACTTGGTATACAATAAAATAATTACATATCTATTTTGGAATATGATTATTAAATTTTAATTTAATTATAAATAATTAATAGATAGATGGTTTTATGGACATGTAGCATTGATAAGTTATAGTATTGGTCCATGGTATTGTAAGAAAATCTATTTATAAGTTAAAATTTTCCATAGCCTAGTCTAAGTTATAGACAAAATAGTCTTTTTCACGGGAATTGAGCAATACAATCTCAAGCAAGATTGTGATTTTTTTTTTAATATAGATTTTTGAATGGGTAAATAGATTCAACACCTTGAAAAACCACTTGGGCACTCCATTTTTGTAAATTAAACATCTTAAACTCAATTTTAAAAAAATATCTACCAAATTTTAGTTAAAATTAATTAAAAAAACTACCTTGAAAAAAGAAATTAAATTATACCTTTAGCTTATATAACTAGACTAATATATTAATAACTAATTTAAAAAATTATTAACTTGAAAAAGCAGTTACATTTAGAAAAGCTCACCTAATAACCTCACGAAAAACATTAAAACAAATATGAATATAAAGTCACATATTCAAATTCCCTATTACTTAGAGGCATGGGCATAGGCATGTCACCTAGAATTATAATAAAAACACATAGAATCAGTGTCAAATTGGCATGGACATGGGTATGTCACCTAGAATTATAACAAAAACACTTAGAATAGATGTCAAAGTGCTAGCATACTAAGCTGTACAGTTTATCTCACATTATAATAATAATAACCACTGGAATATGTGTAAAATTAATAAAAAACGAATCCAATTATCAATTACTATATATATATATATATATATATTATCAACAATGGGGAAATACCAGAAATCTAGATCACACTTCAAATATTATTTCACCAAACAGATAAAGCTAGATTACATTATGTAATTTATGCCGTAGAGAGCGAGCAAACCATTATATCAGGGGATCATTTTGTTCTATATAACTCGGGTGGGAGGACTGGATCTTGAAAGTGGAGCGCACTGAGGAGAGTTGTGGAGGGTCCGAGATTTATTTTTTTCGCGGAGAGTTGTGAAGGGCTTGAGATTTTTTCGCTGGAGAAAGAAATATTTTAGCAATCGAAGTTGAAATCTGACAAAGGCTCCCAGAGGTGTTGTTGCATATGATTTTAGTTAAGCTTCCCAATATGGTTCTAGGAAAAATGAGGAGTGTGTGAAAATAGTGGAAAGATCTACTATCTTCTTGTGATGCCTTCGAAAGGCTTGTTCCAAAATGGTCGCTTTGTTCTACCCAGGGGTTTTTGATTCAGATCCATTGAGATTCCAAAGATGACGTGGAATTTTGGGTTATAGAAGGATGCAGTATTGGTTCACACATTTACAAAGTTCCTTTGCTCAATTGCATCATTTTGAATAGCTGCAAGAGCATCGTGTGTTGTCATGAACGAAGGGATCAGTTGGATCTTTCCGTAGGAATTCCTGGTACCACCAATTGGAGACACCTACCTCGTCCACTTCAACCACTTCAATGGAATGGTTTTCGACTCTCTCCTTAGGCTATTCTTTGTTAAACCACCAATTGCAATCTTCAAATGATGAAACCCAAGATGTTAGACCTAAGACAGAGACCCCTCTAAGACCAAGTCATCCTTCCTTCTTGATTGGATTTCCTTACACAGCGTCCAACAACAACCTTCAACCTTCCAACAATGTTTCTAGCAACTTCAACCCCCAACAATAATTTATGCAACTTTGACCTAGAAACTTCAAACTTGATGTAGCTTCAAAACTTCAACCTTGATGTAGCTTCATAGCTCCGGCCTTGATGAAACTTCATATCTTCAACCTGATGCAACTTCACAACTTCAAATTTGATGCGGCTTCAAAGCTTCGACTTTGATGCAGCTTCATAGCTTCGACTTTAATGTCGCTTCACAGTTTTGGTCTAAATGCAACTTCACAACTTCGACTTTGATACAGTGTCCTAACTTCGTCCTTGATGCAACTTCACAACTTTGGTCTTTATGCAGATTCACAACTTCAACTTTGATGTAGCTTCCTAGTTTCATTGCACATTAGAGAGTGAGAAAGAAAGACCCAAAACTTCAATTCTAGCTTCTGTTTTGAGCTTCCCTTGCCTTTTGGACATCTTCTCCTTAAGATCAAACTTCGTCTCTTTCTTTTTCACATGTCTTGGATGTGTGCTTCAAATGAGGTCGAAGGCGTCATATATATAGGCTTCCTAGGGGTACGAATTGCGTTCAAGAGGCTCACTTGATATCTTGTAGGCCAACTTGATGTTGGAGGGTCTTTTCACACAATTTTGGCTCAAATAAATTCTTTTTACTTGTTACAAGATTCCCAATGAGATATTTTATATATTTCAATGACTCTTTTAACTTATTGACTTTATGACAAACCCTAAAAGCACATAATGGGTGCTTGACCTATAAATAAATTGATCTTGAGCATAAAAATGATGCTATAAAATAACAATAACAAATTTTATTTTTTCTCTTGACATCAAATACTTAAAATCAAGATTGCATAAGACATTATGAAGACCAAAATTAGTTTCATATTTAAATAGTTGCAACTCCATGTAGGTGTTGCAAATCGCTACAAGTCTTGCAACTCTCTTTGCTCTAGCAAAGTAAAGTTGTTGCAACTTTGATATATAACCATACTTGCTGCAACTCTTCATTATTTCTACACCTCTTCATTCTTTTGTAACTTTTGGATGCAATTATAAAGAGTTGCAATTGTTGGTTTTCTAGTGCAATCAAGACTAGTATAGTTTTTCAAAATTGATAACTACTTCCTATGATACAATTTGTCTTCTTATAGTATTCCAGTCATTAAGCAGTTATACTAGAAAAACTTTAACCATTTACTTTCTATAATAGAGCAATAGAGATCATTGTAAACAGTAAGCAAGAGACAATAGACACCAAAAAATTAGGCTCATAGCCACGACAAAAGCCACAAGGGGTAAACCAAACCAATCTTTCCTTACGAGAGAGAATTTAGTTTATAAATAGTAAACCAAAATATTCCAACAAGATTCCAAATCTGACCTCAATAAATACCAAGTCAAAGTAGTCAAAGCAGTCAATGAAGAGATGTAAAAATTCTCAACTTTAGTCAAAGTCAAGTATACAACACTAGGGTCTAATTTCCACCTGTGGAAGCTCAAAACAGGAGGGTTGAAATTTGATCAACCTCAGTCAAATAGTTACCTACAATTTTGATTCAAAGAGGCAAAGTTGAATGCCGATCAATATCCCGAAAATAGAATAGAAACTCGATCTACCAAGAGTCAATGAACCTCAATCAAATTTTTCCTTCTCAAATAAGTCAATGGCTTGTTCAATAGAATCAAGTCTATCCCAAGTCAATGTTGGTCAAACATAAGAATACAAGTTGGTCAACATAAAATAGAAAATATTCCTTTGACTCCTTCGCACTAGTGGATATTTCTTTGTGATTTTTAGATTAAATGATGTGTGGTGATGATGCCAAAATGAGCTCCAACGAATTCATATTTATATCTAGTTGAGGAGGTGGATTTTTCCACATGTGGGGTTGAGCTGCTGACTTTAGGCTAACATGGTCAAATAGCGAAATTTGAATTTTCTCTATCAATTTTCCAATGAAAATACTAACCATGTCTACCGAATTTTTCAACACTCCCTCTTAGCAATGGAGGTACTTTTAATTCTCTCTTAAGATTAATTTTCTTGACCAATCCATAGGTCCCTCAGCCACAGCCTAAGTGAGAGATCAAAAGTACAAGTCTCTCTCTATTAAGATCAATCTCCCTAACCAATCCTTAGGTCTCCTGGCCCACATTGTAAGGAAGAGATCACTAGTCTCATCATAGGAAAGATACATAGCGTCCAACACATCCCACAACCGTAGTGGGGTCGATAAATGAGTCCAAACCAATCATATGCATAGGATACATATCCATGACCAATCATTAGGTCCCTCAGCCCACATCCTAAGGGAGGAAATTGAAGATCAATCACTCTTACCTGTCCATAGGTCTCCAAGTCTCTACCTAAGGGAGAGATCACAAAATCAGTGTCCAGACAAAAATGGTCTTCTATTAAAAACCTAAGGGATCACTTTATGACTTAGAGTCAAGCTCCCTAACTAGACTCGCTAGCCTCCTGGTCAATTGACCTAAGGGAGTGACAATATTCTCGATCAATCCATAGGTCTCCTAGTTGCATCTTAAGGAAGATTGTCCATAATATGATGTTTTACAATCAATGTTCCCTCTCTCTCAAAGAGGGGTTCTCAAAAAATCCAATTTGTTCTATGAAATATATAAACTTGATCTGGGACAACGACTTTTTCAACACATCAACAACTAGCTCATCAGTAGGGACATACTTTATCCTCACATCTCTCCCATGGATGATATTCTGGATATAATGATACTTGATTTTAATGTGCTTCAGCTTGTCATGAAATATTAGGTTCTTAGAAAGCTTCACACAAATTTGATTATTATAATATATAACGGTCGATTCCCACACTTTATTAGAGAAAACGAGAAATAATTTTCAAAGCCACACAGCTTCACAACAAGTTAAACATGCAACTATATACTCATCCTCAACTGTAGTCAAAGGCATTGAAGTTTTCTTTCTACTAGACCATGAAATAATAATGGAGTCTAAACCAAAATAGAATCTAGAAGTTCTCTTCCTATTATTATAGCTTCTAGTCCAATCAATATCAGTAAATCCATGTAGCTTCCATTCTCCATTAGAAACATATCTTAAACCATATTCAATGGTACCATGCAAATATCTCAAAATATGTTTTACTACAACCTAGTGCACATGTCGAGTCTCAACCAAAAATTGGTTCAACATGTTCACAACATAGAAAATTTCAATTCTAATGTTCACAAGATAGTTCAATGTGCCAATCAATTTGTGATACATCAAGGGATCAATCAAATCAGGTTCACAGTCATGTATCTTCTTCAAATTTGTCACCATCGAAGTATCCATGGACCTACAGTCCATCATGCCAAATCTCTAAAGTACATTTATAGTGTATCTAACTTGGCCAAAAAATATTCCATCAGGATTTTTCCAAATTTCCAATCCCAAATAGTAATGCATGAGACCAAGATCCTTCATCTCGAATTTAGAAACCAACTCCCTATTACAGTAGGAAATCAAAAGTTCAACCCGTGTTAGAAACAAATCATCTACATACAACACCAACATTAAGGGCTTTCCTTCATCACTGTTAAAGTTTAATTTTGGATCAACTTCGCTCTTATTCAAGCCAAGAGTCATTTCTATATAGCCATCAATATAGGAGTACCATGAAAGAGAATCATACTTCAAACCATACAAGGCTTTCTTCAATTTTCAAACAT